>VYZW01033934.1:5914-16202 GCA_013401315.1 Balaeniceps rex
AGCAGATAGGTAAATTACTTTTTCATTTCTATTTGACTGCTTCTGAAAACTGATAGCTTTTTTTGGACTCTCTTCAGACTGTTCTCATGGAAAATTAAAATACTGGCTGCCAAGCAAGGCACTGGAGATTTTGATTCTCCCCTCCAGTTTAGGTACAAAACTTCCTGTATAAAAATCAATAGGCATTAGGTACTTAAAAAGTTCTGCACAGCACTCTAGCCAGAATAAATTATGCTGAAAAAAAGGTCACAGATCTTAAGCCCAAAAGTTTTTTAGATGTGTTAACAGCCTGTACATGAAAAGACCTGTCCTTTTACCACTCTCATTTTCTCATTTATTGCATGTTTTTGTGATATGTAAATTGAGTCTTGTGTTTTGCCACTGTTTAATAACAGACTAGGCAATATTTTTAGATTCAGCCTAAATTTACCAGAGGATAGTCTGTCAATTCTCTCAACTTATTGATATTATGTGAATACCACTTCAAAATTCATGATTATATATTAAAGCTGGAAAACAAAGAGTAGTACACAGTGACAAGGAATGTAAAACTGTGGCAGATTCAACTATGCATAGAAAACAAACGTGAGAAAAACATATTTTCATTTCCTCCTTTTATGTAGAAATAGAGAACTGAAGAATGGTTTAAAATATTCATCTGACCTTTGCGACTCTGGTTGAAGAAAAGATCAAAGACATTCTGGTGAAGTTATTAGATGAAGGCACAGTCTAAAAAGTAGTGGGGCTAGAAAGTATCAAAAGAAACAGGTGGATCACTGTGCTTAATTTGGAACATGCTTACATGACTTCCTAAATCCCAATGCTAGAAGTAAATTTTTTTTTCTATTTTTTCTTTTTTTTCCCCCCAAGTATATGGTTTTGGACCTAGATTAAATAGCATATAATTCTTTATGATTGCAGTAGACTCCTAGACTATGTATGGATAAATTAGATGAATATGCTATATTTATATAAAATTCAGTATTTTTGAAAAGACAGACAGCAGAATCTGAAGAAAACAATAACAAGGTGTTTTAAACTCACAATTACACTAGTAAAATACAAATACAGAGAAAGATAACAGTTTCATTCCAAATACTTTTCCAGCTATTTTAAGAAGAAATATAAATTCATTTAAAAACAGAGAAGTGTGTGACACATAATAGAACAATATGAGGAAACCTCCCTGGCACCAACTTGCTCATTCTAGGACTACAAAAGGTCTGGAGAACCCAAGCATACATCCTGCGTGTGGTTTTCCTTGGCATTGTTTACTTCAGGGAGTGTTCCTGCCTGCTGCATAAAGCCTGGACAGTTTTTGTGCAGAGCACTAAGCCTCACAGTCACTCTAGTTGGTACTTAGGATGCAGGATTATGATGGAATTCTTAAAATTATAAAGGGCACAAAAAGCGCAAGAAACGAACATTTGCTCTGCAGCCTGCATATTGTTCTTCAGCCAGGCAAAAGAGCAGGAATACCTAGTCCTACTAAATAGACTATCACAAAGTATGGCACTTTCTCTGTGGAACCATTGTCACGTCCATGTTACACATACTTGGACTGTGTAGAAAACGTGTAGAAAATCACTGGTCCAACCGATTTCAGCATGCTATTAAGGGCCTAAAAGTACAGAATATTTTTAACAAATCTTCACATTCCTAAAGATTTTCTTTCAAACCCTTCTCAAAATCCTCACCTTTAGGATGAGAAAGTTGCCGTAGGCCTTAGCAGGATCAGGTTTTACCTCATATCTTTGAAGAACAATTCAAGATATTATTTATTATTATAAAATCATAATTTGAAATTGCTAAGGCATTTTACTGTAAAATGTCACTAATCATGTACTATTCCCCATATTTATAGTCGAAAGCATAAGGATCTTCAAGCTTCTGAGTCAAAGCAAAAGGCAGACAACAGCAGAAGTGAACTTTGGGGTTTACAATTCACAAACTCTGTAAAAAAACCTCTCTTCTACTAATGTAATTTAATTTTTTTTTGCCAGAGCTGCTTTGAAATGTCAGCTGTTTCCAAGTAAGGAAAAACATTTCTACACAAACTCTATGAGAAACTAAATGGGGCCTTTTCAGGCGACAGCACTGTAGATGCTTTTTCCTACATGGCTGGTCACAGCTGTCGTTTCAAAACCTCACATTCTTGGGCTATTAGGTAACTACCTCCACGTCTGTTACTCTCTGTTCCAGTGTAAAGGTGACTTCCATGCAAAACAAGTCATCTACTCAGATTATTTTAAAAACAGAAGTGATTGCTTTCAGGGGTTTTCTTACCTAATGAATGAAAACAGACTCTTTCTTGACTTATTTTAAACACCTTTTTTAAAAGTTAACTTTATCATTAATTGTTGTTATAATCTGAAGTGAATTCTTGTTTCTCTTCAGATACCTGAATTTTAGGATTTATTTCATGAGCATACTTTTCCTGTTACCAAATTTACTTCACAAAGTCGGCATTTTTATTTCCAACTTCTTCTTGTCTTAGACACAGCCTTTCAAAATTAATGTGATGCACTCTATCTAATTTACAAGATTTATGACCTTTCATACTGTTTCTGAATTTTTTATGCAAAAAAGTGCCATTTTCTCCAGAAAATTGGTATGGATATATTGAAGTTCTGCAGGTACAGTTAAGGTAATTACCTTAATAGAGATTTGTGTGTTCCCATTCAGTCTTTTTATTTCTATTCACCATGCTCTTTCCTCCTACCTGAAGTTACTCTGCAACTGTTTCATTTACCTGTTGGATACCTAACGCTTTCCTTGCGCTGAATTTCAGTATGTAATTTACTTCTAAAATTCAGCCATCCATTTTTAAAGCTAATTTTCATCTAAGAATGGTGGATAGGCAAAGATTTCAACAGAATGTATCTTGTCAACAACAGTTCCAGTTTTCTAATGAACAGATGCAGATGTGCAAATATGCATATTTGTTATCTTGAAGCCTCATGCAACACAAAGTGCAATATTAATCAGCACATTTTTCTACGAGGCTGCAGTATTTCTGCAAAGTTCTGTAGGAATTTCATTGTTCATTATGTCATTACCCAGTCTGACAAGACCTCGAATTTCTTTCTAAAACTTCAGCTAAGAAAACAATTGTGCAAGAATCTCAATTTTTATCTTTACAGCCTATTTCCAGCTTTTCTAGGGGAAACTTGAAAACGCAATGCAGTGCAGAGCCAATTTCATGTCTGCAGTTGCCTGTTATAGCAGGTCACCACTGGTAACAGTGGGATCCAGGGTGGGGAGGGAGCCCCCAAGGTTGGGGAAGAAGAGGACCAGCTGCCTGGGAAGCAGAGGCTGCCTAAACAGCAGCTCTCCTTTCTCACACGGCCACACACAGAGCTAGTGAGGCTGCATCCACTCATATGACAGCGGTATGTTGGAGGATGCCTCTGCATAGGCTGAGTAGCGAATATTGATGCGGAGGGCGACCCTTTTAAACAGCAGCTTTGCTACTCCCAACTCCTTGGTGGCAGTAGCCAGGGAAGCAAGTTCATCTTTCTAGAGCACTCAGCTCAACTCACCAGCTGGAACATATTACAGTCTTCGTCCTGGAATGACAAATCTCATCTGCACTACTAAGAAGCCTCAAGCATCAACCAAACAGCAAATACAAAGATTTTTTTTTTTTAATCTAACAGTTTTATGGACAAACTTCAGATTCTTTTTTTTAATTTTTGATCCCTCAAGGTTGAAATACTGTTGATTAAAATGTGAGGTTATCCCTGTGCCTGTAGTCTTTTTACACAAAATGAAAGCATTGCTACAAACTAGAGATGTAATTAGAGAAGTCCCTCTTTCCTCACCTCCTTCACTGTTCAACTTTTCACCACTTGCAAAACGAAAAAAAAAAAAAGAAGCTGAAAAAGGAACACAGAAATCAATAAAGTAGCTACACAGTCTGTATAAACTAAGCATAACGGCCATTTTGCCTTCTCAGTGTATTTCAGACTAGGAAGACCTATCAATGGCTTACCACAAACTTACTCTTCCCAACTTCTCTAGGAAATGGGACGCCCAATCTTGTGTAATTTTTGCAACAAAAAATTTTGCTCTGATAAACAGATTGATAAAAATTTTTTTGTGGTTAAATAAATACATTAAACCCAGTATTTAGTTACAATCAGCAAGAGACTTTCCATAGCGTATGTTTTCCTCTAAAAATGAGAGTATCAGGGCATGGCGAATTGAAAGTCTTCTGAAGGAGAACTTACAGACTGAGACTTCCCCCTTCTTTGAGGTCAGAAAAAATACTGCTATGTGAACCAATTACTTGCCTGTGATGCTAACCCCCTTCACAAATACTTCTGCAAAGCCTTCAATTCCAGCCACAGTGCCCTCATTTTTCAAATTCCCAGGCTCAGTTATTTATTCAGGACAGCTCATTTCAACAAGTAAATGATTGGTAAAGTCAGACTACATTTAGCCGCTAGCATTCTTTGGATGTCTGACCTGTAGAAGTGTACAAAAATATATTACAAAATGTACAAGTCCAGAGTGGGATTGTGGAGCCTATCTGCTCTGACAAGCTCTCTGTCAATGCTGGTGCAGGGGTCCTGTCAAAGCTGGAAAGACATTTAGCCCTTTTTTACGAGGTGAAAAATAATACAGCAACAACAGCTTGTAAAACACCCAAAACATTTCAATAAAGCTCTCACTGAAACCATTCAGTGAAATCTCAACCCAAAGAACTATTTGCCAGTGCTCTCCACATTTACTAGCTTGTAGGGCCATTTCCTTACTAGTAATCTCCCATTACAATTATGAGGCTATTCTTCAGGTACCTATTGCTGTGTTTTTCCATAAAAGATTTTTGTCTTTTTTTTCAGAATATGCTTTTCTTTTAATTCTTTTTCAGTAAAGTAATGCCACCCTTTCATGTAAATTTTTTCTTAATATATGCTTGTAAAGTAGACTTATCACAAGGAGGTCACATACTTCTTAGTGTATATAAAACAATTAAGAAATCCCCCAACAGCATTTCTTAAAGTGCCAACATTTTCAGAGTAACAGCAAAGCTATACATGTAATGTAATTAAAAAGCTCATCTACACATACACACGCACAAACAGAGGAGCATGGAGGCATGATGGCAGAAAGGGGAACTCCAATAACCCAGTCAGAGAAATGGAGCCGCAGCCCGGCCCCTCTGTGGTGAGTGAATGGGACAGGCTCCCCACAGCACCTTGCAGACTGAGGGGGTACTGCCAGGGAGCATGGGACACGTTATGGGACACCAGGGAAGAGCACTTTGGGACTGCACGGGACTCATCATGGGATGTACAGCAGGGGAAGCAAAAGCGGGGAAAGGGACAGATCAAGGTGGTTTGGAGAGGAACAAGCATGGGAGAATAGAAGGATAAGGGGTTAAAAGGAGCTGGCTGGTTCCCTTGTCGGGCCATGCCCTGCACCAGATCCCCACAGTCTGTCCCGTCCCCTTATTAAACTGCACTTCTAACTCTCTTCCTGGGAAAGGGGCTCTCTATTCTGTGTGCATGTGCCAGCAACTAGGGTCAAGACCACTTGTTACCATGGCATGGTGCCAGCAACTGGAGCAAGTCCATGTGTGGTCACTAACAAGTATCAAGCCGGACTAGCCGGTGAGTAGGTTGAGTGGCCTGGGAGCAAGGCACCTGGAGGAGGTGGCTACCAGAGGGACTGGGAGTCCAGGCTATGGGGATTGGAGGTTGACCAAGGGGTCCATTTGCATGTGTGTGTGTCTGAGTGGGAGGCAGCAGGGCCAGCTATGGGGTGGGTTGAGTCTCTGAGCCTGGTCATGAAGGGATCCAAAATGTGTGTGCGCATGCGCACTCACACAAATGAGGAAACCAGGGACCAGCTACTGAATATGTAGCTACTGGGGCATCTGAATCTGCCTCCTGGAGGAACTGGTAACATATATATGTCCCACTAATGGACCTTCATCCTGATTAGCCAGAGGCAGGAACACAATGCGGACAGTGGTGCTGTTTGCATTTGCCTGAATGCCAAGTGCTTCTGCGGGTGCTGATCTGTGTGGCCGTGACCTTGCACGTGTGTTTATCAGCACTGTACATGTGTGTGTGCCTACGGCAAAGGCACGCTCATGCTGCATAGAGTGGACCTGACAACATGGAGCTGCAGCAGCCTCACCTCTATTTGGCATGTATGAAAATACAAATTCCAAGATTATGTGCAAAACCGTATGCATTGTTACCCTGTATGTAAACACTTACGGAAAAAAATGCTACTTCCCCCCCTTAAGTTTGCACGAAAACTCAAAAGAGAAACTACTATATTGTTTGAAGACTAAAAATCAATACAGGGGAAGAATAGAAACCATTAGCGCAATCAGCTTCATGTTGTTGGCAATTTTAGTATCCATGACTAACTTACTAAGTGTGAATTATTTACTGGTTTTTTTGGTTGGTACTATAAAAGAAAGAAGAAAAAAGAATTTGCTGAATCAGATCTTTGGCGGATGCTTTCGTCTGAGCTGTAGAGGAGTTTTCAGTAATTAATAGCCAGCTGCACATCCTGTTATAATGCCAGACTGGTCCTGCATCATTAAGTATTACTGAAACAAGTTACTATTTATCAGGTAACAGTCCAGAAAAATAAATCCTTGGAAAAGCAAAACAGTTTTCTTAAGAGACAAAGGTGTATTTAAGAAATAACTTGAAGGTCATTATTTAATTCCATTTTTAAAAAGTGCATAGAATGCTACTTTCTTGTGCAAATTATTCATGTATGGGAGGGACAGAATCTATTACTAATCTACATTTACATTTCAAAGGAAGTTCTTTTGACAAAACTATCAGCACTGTTGACAGTTAACATTCCTTGATATTTCTTTTAAGATGTTATTTTTTCAACTATTTATATCTTTACCTAAAATTATCCATCCAGTCAGAAAATTTTCACACTGGGTATATATCCCAAGGTAGTTCATTACTGACATAGTAGTGTTGTAGAATGAGATTCTGAGCTCTCATGTGATAATGGGGTTCCTAAACCCATTCACACCCTTCACAGATGATCTCCATAGGTACCTCCCTCAATTTTGGGGGTAGTGAATTTTGAAGATAGATTAGTAGGAATGCAGAGTACTCCCAACTGCAAAAGAGGCTGATTTGAACAGTATTTGGATTACATTTTGTACTATTAAAGTACTAGAAATGCTGGATAATTAGTCTCTGGATACTTCAAATTACTTACTCCACATTAGCAGACACTTCTTCATACCTCAAATCCCCATCTGTACAATGGATCTAAGGATATTTTTTCAGTGCTGGCTGTTACAGTACATCCTTTAATTTTTGTAAAGCACCAGATTCTACAATGGGATGAGCTAAGGAAATCTCATGAAAAAATAGGCCATTTTGAATCTGGTGCAGGTTTTAAATTATTTATTTTGAGAAAGAAGTGCAGGGCTGTCTACTGAAAAAGAAATACTGGGCAACTGCCAAGGCAGTGAAAGAATAAGGTGTTCTGTGGAAGCTGTAGTATGCCTCCGTGCATTTGGAACAAGTAACTCACATGCATAGGAATGCCAACTTTAAAGTCACCATACAATGCAAGTCACCAGAATTGTAACACTTCCTAAGTTTGGATCCTTTGAACCTTCTTGGTTTTAACATGATTCCATTTGTTTTCACATAAGCTCATAAACAACAGTTTTGCTTTTTGCTACAGAAGTGAATCTTACATGGTGCGAAATTTATTCAAACAGCTACATGTGAAATTATGCCTTAGTACATTCTGTAATCTTTAATGGGAGGAAACGGGGATTCTATTAGAAAGCCTCTTTGCAACTACTCAGTTTGCATGTGCACAACAAGCCCATGAGAATGTAACTGGTTATTTCCACATCCCCCATTGTTATACTTTCTGAACACTTGAGATTTAAAAGTTAAGAAGTTGGTCTGGTACAACCAGGAAAGTATTTAAACACTTTTAAAGAGATATGTAAATATTTTAACTCTGAATCAGATTAATAACATTATGTCCCACTATATGGAGGTACACAAAGCAAGGAAGGACAACTGTTTGTCCTGGCATTGCCTTCAAAAGTGAGTGTAAAAGGGTTTTGGCTTTATATCTCTATTCCACCCATAACTGGGTCTGAAGGCAAATAAGCCCAGCCATGAATGTTTTCCCTATAGTGTAAATGACAAGACAGAAAAAAATTAACTGGGAAAATAGAATTTGAACACAGATAAATAAAAGACAAAGAATTGTATGACATCCTGAAATTGTTAAGAGTTGTTTTTCTCAGACTTTCTCAGTGATCTTGTCCCAAAGAGGGTAAACCAAGGTTACAGGCTGACAGACAACAACTGAAGATGACTTCTTTTTTACATATGACATGACTTCTTTTTTACATATGACATAATCCCTTTGTTAAAAAACAAGATCATAAGCAAGCTCTTCTTCAGTGAGAAACTGATAATATCTAACAACAGTACCCAGTATTCCCTCACTAAGTTTCACAAATCTAAATTCCAGTGAGTAACCAGTTGAGACAAAAATATGATTTATCATAATGTAACCTGGTAAGATCCACATTCCAAACAAAAAGGGAGGCTGTTCTCCATACAACAGGCTGTTCATACTTGGGGGATTCCCTGCCAAAGGATGTTGTAGATGAAAAAGTTTACATAGCTTCCAGATGAAATTGGACAAAAACTTAGGAAATATTTGAGCCGAAAATAATTGGAGGCTGAGAAAGTACTTGTGGAAAGTGTCATATTGCACTTTCTCCTGTGGACATCTGCTTACAGCCGGAATACCAGTCTAGAGCTACCCTTGGTTTCAACCATGACATCCACTCCTATAGTACTCTCACACTTACACAATATAGCTTGAGCATATGAAATAAACTTGAACCAAAACAATTTTACCTGGAAAAGATGACAGCTAGCATGATCTAAAGAATTAGAAAGAAGTAGTTAAGCTCCAGGCCCCACCACCACTTTGCCCTTGGTGTGCACTTCTCTCTGTCTTTGAATTTCCACCCCACCCCTGCCCCTGCATTCAGATTAAACTCTTTGAGGCAGGGATTACTTCTTACTATGAATTTTCACAATGCCTACCATAAACCCAAAAATCTTAATCTTGATTATAATCTTTACACTCAACTTCTTTACAGTAAAGAACAAGTAAGATGTTTCTTAAAAACAAACACTACAGAAGAAAGTGCTTTTGGTGCTTCCATTCATCCCTCTAAGTTTGGTAAACAGAAAGGAATGTTACTAATTACCTTACCAAAATGCACTTTGATATTCTAGCAGGAAACAGAATATTAAATCAAACATTTACTATTAAAATCAAATATCCTGGAAAATTCAGAAATAAAAGGAATAAATAAGGAAATAAGGAAATAAAAAGAAATAAAACCTTCAGCTTTTTCATGTAAGAAGTATTTTGAATAATAAGCCATTCATGTAAATATAAAAATGTATTTAAAATAGGATGGTTCCTGATTTCTCTCTAGAATAGTGTCCATCATACAACTGGGTCATTATTAAACAAAATGACAGTAAGAACCTTAGAACTGCAGATCCAGATTCCAGATTTCTTAAGAGAAGAGAAAACCATTTTCCAGCTTCTGGGAAATGGATGTTGCATGTTATACAATTATTTTTTTGTCCCCCAAAAGCTTCTAATTCCTATAAACAGAGGAAGGTATACATTCTACCATTTTCGAGACTGAAAAAAAGAAAGTAGTTCCTGTAGTTTAAATAAGAACTAAAATATACTTTTTGCATTTAGGTTAGAAGCTGTCTTGCCTCTTCCTAGCTCTATCACTGACAGACAGTCACAGAAAATCATGGTGTCCTCAGGGGAGATCTGGGGGATATTCAAGCTTCAGATTTATGTATAATCTTCCCACATGAACTGTCACAGAAGACGCCTTGGTGGCCTACAACCTTTTGTGGTCCTTCCCAAATCTAGATCTAATATGACTTGTGCACCAGAATCATAACCAAGGAGAACTGGTGTCAAACATATCAAGCAGGAAGCCAAGAAGGCGGCAGAATTGAACAAAGCTATGTCTTTCAGTATTTGAAAATTCTCTATTCATTAACCTGACACATACTCCTTCCTGCAAGCCATCCTATAAGGCTCAGTGCTTCACATCTGCTAATGTCATATTGCATATAGTGGTAGTATTCTCTGCTATAAAAAAGCACTAAAATTAAGATACTAGGTTCACATTACAGATAGTTCACTATTTCCTCCAAAGGTTCTATATGCGAAAAGAAGCTTTGTTATAGTTTTACCTGTT
>VYZW01033935.1:0-12319 GCA_013401315.1 Balaeniceps rex
GCTTTCTAACTTGAATTTGAATCATTTTATTCACAACGCCAGTATTATCAGTACTACTCAAATGAACCATATCTTTTAAGTTTGTAGAACTATATCTGTATGTTGTAGAAGGAAAAAATGGCGTCTGTTATAATTCTCAAGCAGTTTTTCAACTTTGAATAACTTAGCTATTGAACTGAAATGTGTATATATATATATTTACAGTGAAATTAAGAAAAAAAAATTCTGTTCTGCAGAAAGGGGTATAAAATCTGGCTTTGCACTTAAACAAATTCTAGTTACAGGTTACAGACTTCCACTAGCTGAGCTGGAAATATTCAAGGTCAGGTTGGATGGGGCTCTGAGCAACCTGATCTAGTTGAAGATGTCCCTGCTCATTGCAGGGGGGTTGGACTAGATGACCTTTAAAGGTCCTTTCCATCCCAAACTATTCTATGATTCTATGATCTTGAATACCTAGTAGCAAAACTATGCTATTTGGATTTCATAATGAAAATTTTTTTAATGTAGCTTATATTTGAGTCTTTATACGGATAAACTGTAATTGTGAATTTTAAAGTGAACTGAATTTAAATATCATCTAAATAGAAATTATGAACATTTTTACAGATTGGAACTTGATTTCATGCCACTGCTGAGAAAAACCGGCATAGGAACATATCGGATGCATTTGGTGATACTGGGAGAATCCTGTTTTAGAGCTTTGCCTACTAATAGTGAAGGTTTCATGGCATTATTTACTGAAGTGGCTAATTTGCAGGTTAGATGGGATCTTCCTATAATTCATCAATATGCAGTCATCTTTTTTTCCAAATGATTCAACTATTCTGCAGGAAACATTCACAGATGCTGTCATTACTTCCTCTGTATTAAATCTCTTCCCAGATGAACTGTTCTTGTACGTCTAGTATTTAAAAGCATAACACCCCATTCACATGTACTCTCTTATTGCTATTTAATGTGGGAACTGCTACATTTAAGTAACAGCTTATATGTATGTAAATACTAATGAATGTTTCTTCTAGAGTTCCTGATATGGATATTTCTCTTGCTAAATTTGTCCAATTTTTAAAGTGTTCGGATGCCTCAGCATAACTTAATTATAGTGTATTTTTAATGCCTCTTTTCCAAGTCATGTCTTCTCAATGAGCTCATAGAATTACTGAGCTGATGCTCTATGCTGAATTACACAAGCCTATCTAGGGATTCAACAGAAACAAGCTACAAGTTGATTAAAAAAAAATTTTCAAAAGAAACATATATATGTGTAAGAATAGTGTTTATTTAGCAACTTCGGGCTAAAAAAAAAAAAAACAAAACAAAAAAAAACCCCCATCAAGTTTAATCACCTACTTACCTTTATTTGAGNTATCTACTTCACTTTATTTCAGACTGTGGTAAAAGGCCACCTACCCAAAATGTTTCCTACCACCTGCCAGCCTGCCCAGCTGTGCAAATTGCACTGGAATCAACTTGTTCAGACAGCTGGAAAAGAAATCTGATTCAAGATTAACAGACTTTTTTTTTTTTTACCCCTCTATTTCTTGTATATGGACATAAAAAATATTTCAGTTTTAAATCAGTATAGCAATGAGAATTCATTTGCTGCATTGTAAAAACTAGAGAAAAAGCCACTTTAAAGTTGTCTGAATAATCCTTTGTTGTACAGAAGTATGAACTGATGACATGCTTGAAGAGTGATTTGATCAACCATAAGCAAGGAGCTTTTCCACACAGCACTTTGCATGGCTCCACAGCAAACTCTCACAGTCGGTGCTGTTATTTATGATTTATGAAGAACTGGCAAATAAAGCATTGATTTTGTAATAGTTTGTGCTTGATAATGTGAACGACTTGACCCTTCTCAATAGTAATAAACTGGTGTAACCCCACTGGCATGAAAGAAGCATTGTCATTCTGCACTGACTGACAGCTTGACCCTTTGCTGTTACTCTTTAGTATTATACACGCCAAATACATGGAACTGGTCCTTGACACACTGTGCTCCTAGATTTGGTAGTCTGTCTCCATGAAAGTTTGACACAAAATGAAAGCTTTACTCTTACTTTGGGTCTGTTGAGATGGCCACCCCAGAGGCCCTGTTGGTGACTCACTCTCACAAGTTCATCCAAATGCACAGAAGCTTTGCCATAACCAGGGTCTTGACAGTGGTGCTGCAGTACTGTACAGGTGAGACTGCTGTGTCCCAGCTCCTCCTATATCCTCTTCTAAGCACACAGCTTGATATATGGTGAGGTCAGCCACCACAGTGCTCCCAGCTTCGAACAACCCAGATGCTGTAACCAAACCAGTGCTAATCTATCCCACAATCTTCTCCACTAAGGAGAACTTAAAACAGGCTCTCGTAACAGCAACAGTTAGTGTTTGATACCTTCCCATGGATTTTTATAGGTCTACCAGGTGTCAGGTCAACCCGCTCTCAGAAAATGCAATGTGTTAATGACTCACTGCCACCGAATTTCCTGAAAAAAGAAGCTCAAACAACCATTTCCTAACTGAATGCTTGTCTGCTCACGTGAAGAGTGTGACTACGAATGAAGTAATCTTCATGACTTAAAAAAAAACAAAACAAACCTTCAAAACCAAACAGAAGTGAAGGAGGAAGATGGGAACAACATAAGATGGTATTCACTTAAACACGAAAGCACATGCTAACATTGAACTTGTTAGAAACCATGATATTAGATATAGTTTTACTAAGTCCAAAACCAACTTCATCTTCAAAGAACTTTACATACATTAACTAGTAGACAGAAGATGGAATTGAATGGATAAATCAGATATCAAAATGAAAATTTACTTTACTCATGGCTTTTTCTCCTTGCTTTCTAAGAACATTCACAAAGAAATTTTATTTGGATTTTTGTCCAGGGTAAGGCAATCTTCAAGGTTTCACATTAGAAATACCCCAAAACGCAACTGTGTTTTGAAAGCACTTTACCAGAATTTTGTTCCACAAATAGTTAACAGAATCAGATGAAGAACTGACCTCAGTTTTTACTCATGACCACACACACAGACACATTTCCAATTATGTGGGGTAAATATCACAATACTAAATTAAATTTCATCAAGTCTAAGTGCAAGCAACAGTTAATACAACAACTTATTTTCTTTTAATAACTGTGATTTAGGGAAGGACTGAATAGTCCAGAAGAAATAAAAAAACAGAAAACTTGAAAAACAACTTAACCCTTATTTGTTACTTTTCTCTAAACAGTTCTTCCTTGTTTAAAGATCCAAACCCCCAGTGGCTTTTCAACATCTCAATCTATATTATGGGGGTCAGGCTCTTTTACTCAAGTATTGATTTACTTGTTCAGCTCTCTTACATGCATTGCACACTGGGGAATTGTGATGACTGAAAAAGAAACATATGAATCAAAACTTTAAAAGGAGAAAAGTTAGATATGGGATCGAATTCTGTTCTAAGGTACTTAAATTTAAGTGACAAAGCATTTATACACCTAATGGAAGGCTTCCCTCTGGCTATTGTACAGGTATTTGTGTACAGAAGGGTACGACGTAGTAGAATCTTTCTCTCTCCACTGTATGATGATGCATGGAAGAACCCTGTGCTGGAGGGGAGGACATGCTGCAGAAGTGTTCTGCCTCCATTCTCCAATTCTATAATGGCTTTTAAAGTAGATTAAAACAGTCTTTGGGGCTGCATTAGCTGCTGTTCAACACTACTTTCGTTCTCTACTGGAAACCTACATGCAATGTTCTCCTACCTTTCCTTGAGCAATGGCATGCCTAATTCAATCACATTCAGGAAGTGAATCATTTCAGCTTTATTCCAGGATTAATGACACCATAACATGGCCTGAGTACCCTTTCTCCAAGGATAACAAACCATTCAAAGTGTAAATATCCAGTCCTAGGAAAAATTCCTGTGCCTACTTATAATGAGATCTGTACCTGTCACTTACTGCTGAAAGAATATGCTTTGCTTGGTTACTGTAAAACATGCCGAGTGATTTACTGGGTGCATCATAAAGCTACTGCAACCTCCTTTAATTTGCCCATTTACTGAAATACTTAAGATTCCTCAGCAAGCAAATATGAAAATGCTTCACAGCCTAGTGGTCCTCCACACATTAGAGGTCAACACAACCTGAAGAGCTTGATGCTTGCTATAGCCAGGTGAAGCGCTGCAGAAGGACTAGTTGATCAGCAGAGAGCTGTTCTGCTACAGACCAACCTACAAAAGCTGACAGTTGGAATATCAGCCCTGTAGTGTTTCCCTTTGGCAGCCTCCAGCTGGAAGAGTATTTAGGAAGCGAAGTTCACTGTGTTTTGGCTGTCTTAACCATTATAACAGCTCTTCAGACCACCCAGGCCCAGCTGGCCTAATGCAGAATCGCAGGAAACACTAAGGTGGTGTAAAGCTGTCTTCTCTCCCTTCAGCCTTGTAGCTCATTTGGACACATGGCGCAAGTCCACTCTCCACCCTTTTCAGATAGCGAGTGAGGCCCATATTTGGTCACAGACATACTGGAATTTGAAACATTCCTATAAAATGAAATTCATTCTTTCATCTCCATGCTTAACACATTGAATTTATGCTCATCAAAATCATCGCAGCTTGGAGCATTTAACCGCATTTAAACATTTAACTTAAAAACAAAATTCTAGAACTGAATGTACATGTTTATTAATGTGTTCTGGTCAAAGCCACAATCTTCTGACAGTATGTTATTTAAATTTACCTATTCATTTTAAAAAAAATATTTTTGCTCAAGAAAAACAGTCTATGAGTTCAAAAAAGTCAGGGGTCACTACAAGAATTTTGAACAATGCGAATGTAAACAAAAATAGTCTTTAATTTGTTTTTAAGAAACCATTGCTACCATTCATGTAAAGAATGCAGTCAAATTTATTTTCAGGAGCACTGATAACTCTGAAATGATAGTGTCAACTATCAAAATTGGATCAGGGTTTGGTTTTTTTACTATATTATGTTGAAGTAACTAAGGACATTTAAAATTTTCATAAACAAGGCTGAGGAACACTAAGAAGCAATTTAGTATTAATTAATAATCCTTCTTTTGAAACAATACATCTCATTTGTATACAACATGTTTTCTATTTTACACATTTGGTAGGTGATTTTTTGATAACACAAATGGATCTGTCTCAACAGACAATGAAAAATTCAGATTCTCCAAGTCACATTACATGCATCAACAGAAGAAAACAACTTATAATTTCAAAAACTTATAATTTCACAATTTTTAAGACAACACCTGACACAGATGACAAGGCATAAAAAATAAATATGCAACAGCCTCCAGCTAGGACAGTCATGATATCCAGAAGGTTCTTATGAAAATTGGACCAAGAAAGGGAACTTGTAGAAGCAGAAAGCCTCGTCAGTCCGCCACAGCCCTGGTAGCTGCACTGAAATATTCAAAATAAACTTGTGACTAGGAAGTACCGCAGCCCTTCTCATCCCCTCTGTCCCAAGTGCCTGGAGGACACAAGAAATCTCAACATCAGCAGCCCACAGCTGATTCCAGGCCTAAGCACCACGGAAAGGTAAATTTCTGAAGGGGGACTTCTGCACTTAGCTCAAATCAGATTTCTATGCTTTTCAAAAACTGACTGACTTCATTTAAATGACTAAGTAATAAAAACATAGAATCATAGAATGCTCTGGGTTGGAAGGGACCTTTAGAGGTCATCTAGTCCAACCCCCCTGCAGTGAGCAGGGACATCATCAACTAGATCAGGTTGCTCAGAGCCCCGTCCAACCTGACCTTGAATGTTTCTAGGGATGGGGCCTCCACTACCTCTCTGGGCAACCTGTTCCAGTGCTTCACCACCTTCACTGTAAAACATTTCTTCCTTATATCTAGCCTAAATCTCCCCTCCTTTAGTTTAAAACCATTACCCCTTGTCCTGTCACCACAGGCCTTGCTAAAAAGACTGTCCCCATCTTTCCTGTAGGCCCCCTTTAAGTACTGAAAGGCTGCAAGAAGGTCTCCCTGCAGCCTTCTCTTCTCCAGGCTGAACAGCCCCAACTCTCTCAGCCTGTCCTTGTAGGAGAGGTGCTCCAGCCCTCGGATCATTTTTGTGGCCCTCTTCTGGACCCGCTCCAACAGGTCCATGTCCTTCTTGTGCTGAAGGCTACAGAGCTGGACACAGTACTCCAGGTCAGGTCTCACCAGAGCCGAGTAGAGGGGCAGAATCACCTCCCTCGACCTGCTGGCCACGCTTCTTTTGATGCAGCCCAGGATACGGTTGGCCTTCTGGGCTGCAAGCACACACTGTTGGCTCACGTCCAGCTTTTCATCCATCAGTACCCCCAAGTCCTTCTCCGCAGGGCTGCTCTCAATCTATTCATCCCCCAGCCTGTATTGATAGCGGGGGTTGCCCCGACCCAGGTGCAGGAGACTGCACTTGGAAAATGTTTATCTGCTTTTGATGCAAAGCAAGCAACCTGGCTTTCAATAAGAACCACACACACTTAAGCCACTTTGCTGCATTTAAGCAAAGCAAGCCTTCTAGATCAATTATGTACTAATTAGGATTTGTCAAAGTACTGGGCAACTTCTTAATTAGAAATGTCCTAGTGGCCAGTCATTAAATGTTATTTAGTAATATCTGCCTTGACAGGTGTTTTAATGCACAAGTGCTTTAATATGCACAATATCTCATGTTGCAAATTAAGACCGGAATATATAATTTATGTCTCATTTGTGAAAACTTGACTCATTCTGGTAGGTATATGCTAGACTTCACTGCCATCTGACTGAATGATCTCCAAATTGGCTCAATATGCAGGCATCAGTTTTTATTCTCTTTATGAAAATCAATTACAACTGTACCTACTAACACCACTGAAAATACTCTTCCAACTCTTTCTGCTATAGCTATATTGTTAACCACTATTAATATCCTCAGTTCTAAGAAAAACATAATATCCAGATTTTACTGCTTCCACTACAGTTGATTGTTTCAACAATAACCTGATTAGTGAGAACAACAAGGGGTAAACGAAACAAACAACAAGGTTTGGTTGCTAATGAAACTATTGCAATATATATTTTTAAAAATTACAGCAAAACCAGTTGCTTATTCTAAGAAATGACCCACTGATTTCTTCTGAGCTAACAGAGTAGCAGCAGAAATCAATCCAACTCGTTTTGTGCTTCTGCGTGGAATTTACTGGAATGCAAGTTTGTAGAGCCATACTTTTCAAACACATAATCAATGTCCAAACAGCAACCCAGCCCAGTTTCTGGAGATATATTTATTTCTCAGTATGATCATCATAAAAGAACTTCTTTGAAAGAAGTTTGTTAACTTAGTAGCTAAGTAACATTAAATAGCATTTCCTATGAAGCGAAGCTCTTTTATTACTTAAAAGTAATAAAATATACATACAACATGCAGAGAAAACAAATTTATTACTGCATTTTAGGGACAAATGTAGGAGGGCAGAATACACCTTCAAAAGTTATTTTAAATCATGATGAAGCCAAGGGAAAAAAACTTGGCGTCCCCAGAGCACATGATTACAGAATTTGATCCATCAACATACAAGTACTAGTTTCTGCAAGTTCATATACATTTAATTTTAAGCATATGGGGACTTTTCAAGAACTTCCATGAACAACTTTTTACTTCATTGAAAAACAACAAGTGTTCAGGTATTTTTCCAGTTCCTCAAGATAAGATTTTTGAAGTGCTCTATTGGCAGTATGTTAGTTTCCTGAAAAAGGAATCCAACCTTTTCACCAGCTGTTTTGTTCATTCTGTTTTACTTTTCCAAGAAAACCATTAGCAGAAGGAGGAAACACTAAGTATAATTCTGAACAGGGAACCAGAAATTAACATTGCATGTGGATTCTGACAAAGAAGTTGCAACTCTGATAAGCTGTATTTTGGCTTTAATGACAGCCTTAGGGCATCCATGGGTGTACATGTAATAAATCATCCCATTGAAAAGATAATTACTGAAGGGGGGAAAAAAGCTTTCTTGATAGCAATTACACTGAACTGTTCGAATTAGCATACCCACAGATGGTTCTTTGTTGTCCTACATAAACATTAGAGAGAAGAATGTTTCATTACATTACTTCACTCAGTTGAAAGGAAAAAAATCAGGACCTGGTTATTAATCACACTAATACTACACAGGCTTTGTAAACTAAGGAGGCTTTTGACTGCAAAAACAATGTAGAACAAAAGGTTAATTAGACTTTTAGGCCTGAGTTTTCAAAGGCAGTGAAAGTTGGACGATATCTAGGTGAAAACAGCAATCTCTTTTAGCTGCAGGCAGGGATTCAGAAATATATCCCCATTACTATTTGGTCTGGCAATGCTGGCCCTTTCTGAGCATGGACACAGCATGCACACCCTTTCAGCAAAGAATAATCTAATTAAAATGTATACTTGCATATGGACGTGCTGTGCCACTCCTTTCCAATTTAATTGTAAGGATTATCACAAGAATACGAACACTCCCCCACCAGCAGCTTAAACAGTTTTCTCTTCACAGCTATTGCTGTTGCTTTGCTCCGTGTTTGTGTTATGGACAGCTGTTTCTTCATTAGCCCTGTCCTCTTCTCTTCTAGAAAAGCACGTCTGATTCAGATAAACACAAACAGGACAGTTTTGCCTGACCCATTGAGAAGCACATGCTAATGACCATTTCAGGACTGAAATGCACCCTGCCAGCAGCTTTCACATATGAAGCTAGCTTTCCTGATGACTGCTCAAACAGAGGTCAAAATCCTGACCCTCTGAAAGAAAATGGTAATCTTGTTACTTAGTTCAATAGCACTAAATTTCATCCTGGCTTTGTTTCATGGGTATTCCTTCTCCCAGTTCCTTCCTTATTTGTACCTCATTTTTTGAGTGTGCTGATGAGTACATTACAGAGAAACCATCCAAGTCTCGATAAGGCAATAAGGGGAACCTGCAGCAGTCACCACCTCTGTCCTCTCCAGAAAAGAGATTTTTCCCCACCCTCAATTCATCAACAGTCTACTTCATGGTGGGATACTCCGAGTCCCACTGTCTGATTAAACGCTAGGTTATAAGTTTCCATATACCAACTACAAGTTACATTTAGAGTCTACAGCTTGCTCTTTTCTGTGATAATGATATGAGTAATAAAACAAACTGTTTAAAGCCTCATATTTCTTGCAGTATTAGTTATGTAGTACAAAAACATGTCAGGGGAAAAACTATCAGAACCCAGTACAACAAACAACGACTAGCCTAGCAGGTATGGATCTATTTCTGCACACTACCATGGCAGGACTTAGCTCCCTCTTATACGCCTACCCAGAGACATATGTTCTCCCTCTCTATCAGCCTGTCACCGCTCAGTGAAACAACTTCCTGGCCTACTTCTGGCAACCTTCACAAGCACCAGACCATTTTTAACTGTCTGTAGCCCCTGATTTAGGATCTTAGTTTCCATGAAATAAGGTTTCCCAATACCTAGGTACAACCCCTTGAAACAAACTGTAATGCCCTACTTGCCTTTAAATGCCTGCTGGTTGCTGCTGTCTAGGAAACCATTGTGTATACAGTGGGGTCTACAGGCAACTACTGGAGATATCAAAAGCTCCTGTCTTTCCTGGACCACGTTCAGTGGAATGCATGATGGTACTAATGCATCATGGCATCTTCCAGACACTTTCTGTGCTCAAAGTTAGAAATCCTCTCTTTTGCAGACTCTGAAAAACCTTTTTACTAATATACAGAATGAGACAATCTCTTTTGAAATGGCTGGAAACATCTTGCTGAAACATATGCACCACTTACGTGTTTAATTTGAGGTGCGAAAAGATGGCCCATCTATGCCTTACACTCACCTCCTTCACCTTTTCACTTTGCAGTCCTCATCAGTAAGTTGCTGTCAACATCTCCCCGCCCTTTTATTTATTAAGAGGACTCTACAGTCTTTCACTGCAGATCAGGGAACAAGCTCTTGAGATGCAATTTGCAGCTCTCTTCCATTTAGATTTTTACTATTTTGACCCAACCCAATTTTCTCTCACAATCCTCCAAATGCCCCTACCCTGCAAGATGGTAAATGACTAGATAGAGAACTGAGCAGCAGATAGGCTCAGGTGCCTATGCTTTCAGGTAGCAGCTGACATCTCCCTCAGCAGTGGAAGCAGTGGGATATTTGTGTTTAGCGCTCTACAAACTGTATTTTTTTTGGTTGGTAAAATCATTTCTTCATGTGGCTGGCTGCTGCACATTCCTTCATCAACATGCTAACTGAAAGTTTTCAGTTAAGTAAAACTAACTTTATCTCCAAAGTGCCTACCTATATCCTTTAATGCCAATTACTCTTTCATTTTCTCCTTTTCTCCACCACCACTACTATTTGTTGAGACCTCTTTTACCCTTACAGTGTCAACAATGACTAACAAACCTGACCACAGGCCAGTGTCAGCCTCACTTGAACTCATTCTTCCCTTCCTTCCCAAATCTCTCTCCAGACCACCACTGCAGGATTGCTCACATCTTCTCAGAGCTCCTTTCTCTTGTTTACTTGAGCTCTGCCAAACAAGTCAGACAAGCAATTAAGCTTTTTCCTACATCCTCATCCGGCACCTCTGTTCAATACTCCAAGATACACAGAAAGAATGAGCGTATTTCTATGGTCATCCATTCAGCTTCGTCAGATAAAGACGCCAGGAGAATCTAAATGCCCCAAGCCTTTCTGTGGAGCTGCATGATCATGCAGACCCCACAACCCTGTATGTTTTGATAACTTCTGTGCTTACAGCCGGGAGATATAGGGCATAATCTTGGAGTAACACAACTTAAGCAGTATCTAACTCCATACATCCTCACCTGCACTATGCACATTCTTGAAGTACGTGGGTCACCGCCTTACATGGCAGCCAGGTACACGTGGTTTTTCATTTCCGCTTGCCAAGTGACATTACCTGGCTGTTCTCAGTGCTGTTGTGTCTAAACTCTTAAGTCCAAAAGAATTGTTCTCTGATTACTCTATACTTTCATGATTATAGAAATTATTCTCTATCGCCAGTTTCATCTGACTTAACTGAGCAAGTTTGCAGGTTCACTGTTTAGCACAAGAACTGACAGAACAATGTGTTTCTACTGAAAAACAAAGTAATGAATCCTTATGAAGTCATCTTTATACATCATCAAAGAAAACAAGAGTATACATAAAAGTTTTAAAAGTTTTTTGCCTCAGAGGAAAAAATAACACTCTATGGAGTTGCCAGTATTTGGAAAGAGTTAAAAGTAGCCTCAACATTTTTTCCCAAACACAAATCAATGGACTGGATCCATTCATCTAAGTCATAAATATCAAAGAATCTCTCACAGAAAACTGGTACTCAAACACAATCAATCGTGGGTGCTATCGTACCTTGACAAAATGTAGCATTGATCCTCTTGTAGCCTTGTGGGCATTCCATCACAGGACTGTATCCATGGTAAGCTAAAGAAAAAAATTATCTAAGTTAAATACTGCTGATTTATGTGCTTAAATAAGAGAGCCTGACAGCCAAATTATTATCTAACTATAAAAAAAATCATTATAAGTTTTTATAATGTATGGTTAAGCATAAAAGGTCAAGAAATTAAAGGTTGTACAGGTAACCTTAATTCCATCTTTTTCCACATGTATACCACTTAAGACTTCAGTTATCCAGTCAAATTTATATTTTTTCCAAAAAAGAAATCTTTGAAATCAGGACATCATCTTTCATCCTTGTTGTTCTCAAATATTCAAATAATTACCTTCCCAAGCCAGTTAAAAATATCATGTTGGGAAAAGATAAAGTTGAAGATTCAGGACGGAAAATTAATGGCTTTGAAACTGAAAGCAGCTTTAGAAAGCAGAAGTATCTTCAGTGTTAAGCAAAATTGTTGGGTACCATTTCTCCTGCCACAATGAATTAAAAAATATTTGAAATACATAGGAAACAGAAGCAAATGAACTTTTAAAACAAGGCAAAAAGAAGAAACAAGCACATTTGTGATTTACTTAACAAAGCTGCTGAATTTTAGAAGACTGTGCGACTTATTGGCTGACCAGTGTAAATTGTCAAGGGCATAACAACAGTGCAAAATACAGACTGAATTCAATTTTGCCAAAATAGAAAGTGTTCAGTTAACTAGGTTTTTATTTCTATTTATTGCCTCTTTCCTCCACTTAAGGTTGCCTTTGAGACTACAGAAAACTGTTTATTGATTCTTAAACTGTTATAACATCATAAATGAGAGCAGTAACTTCTTTGTATGGTTATGCACTAAAAGCTAACCTCTTGGCAAAGCCCGGTACTTT
>VYZW01033936.1:227-18703 GCA_013401315.1 Balaeniceps rex
TTATCTGTGGAAACCACACTGTATTCTAAGAAAAGAAGTTTATAGCTTCGGCAATTTTTTTATGCAGTGAGTAATTATTAGTATACTGCTCGTGTTCCTTGTTTTGGACCTTGATTATTATGTATTCTTCATGGTCACCAGTTCTTAAATTAGAGTATTGAAAAGAGGTAATAAAAATCTCTGAATTAGAGTAGAGAGTACAAAGTGAAATGCAGCACAATAATAATAATAACAACAAAAATCCCAATATATAAATGCACAAATATTAATAACATCAAAACTTACTGGTAATTTGGCATATAAAGAAATAGGATTTTTCCTCTTTTGTATTTATTCCTCAATACCATATTTTGTAATAATAATAAAAAAACCCGATTACCTAAGTGTGAATATAATCGCAGTGAAATACCTTTATAGAAACAAATATAATCAATTACCTAAACCTCGATATTAAAGCACTGGAGAATCTACGACAAGGTAGGAGATGGAAAAGGTAACTTATTATCTTTTCCTTCTCCAGTTACTATATACTTTCTATTACACAAATCCAAATCTTTGGATGAGATGAAGATCATCAGAAACTTCTCTTACAGTATGACTTCAGTGCGGCTGTTAATGTTGCCCTCTTGTGCCATGCTTCTTGTGAGGAAGAACAGAAGTGCTGTTCTGGGAATTAAGCTATTCGGATCTCTGTCTATTGGCATTGAAAATAATCTACTTTCCCAATCTCTCTGAGTATGTGTTGTTTGAAAACTGTAGTGACAGGAGCCAGGATCCACAGAAGAAAAAACACAGAGCTTTGCCTGGGTACTCTACTTACGTTGACTTAGTGAGAATATTCACTTTCTGTGCAGTACGATAGCTGCTTAGTTGTTAGCGTAGTCTTCCCCATGTTAATAACATCTAGTTTGAGCTTGCTACTCATCTGACATTAGTTGAAACCTGGAACAAAGCCAAACGAAGATAACAGATTTGCTCTGGTGTAAGTTCGGTGTAAAAGAAATTACTTTTGCATGCAGATTGACTTGTCTTGCTTTTCAAACTTCTTTGCCCATGCATGTAAAGCAAAACACTTTATATGCAGCTCATGGATAAAAGCTCTATCATACAGAAATTGAAATTTACATCCAATCTCTTTTACCTAGTAGAGCCTATGTGTCAAAGAAAGTAAAACAAAAACAGTCGGTATTTCTTCCCACGTAGATCTTTTGAGTTCTACATTCATCTATGTCTGAAATTGGTTTTGCGTCTGCTTGTCCACATGTCAATGTACTAGAAATTTTAGCTATACCTTTGTTACAAATGTAACAACTTATCATACAGAATTATAGGTGACCTTCTGTGTTTTTTCCAACTGTGCTTTCACAGTAAATAATGTTGATATGAGAAATTAAAATAAACCCAATGTTACAAAGTTACACCAGTACAGTAGTGTAATGGTCCTATAAAAGAAGCAGTTACATACATTAACCAAAACTATTCAAATAAACTGTTTGAACTGATTCACTAATATTTCAAGGCAACAGAATTAGCAGTTTAAAAAAAGGGAGGGAGAGAGACAATACCAACAAAAGAAAGCTCTTTTCATAATATTTGAGAAAAATACATATTTTTCATGTTTTATATTTGAAATGGCTATACTGATGGTGAAAAAAGTCCAAACAAAAAAAGACAAAGTCAAGTTATTTGAACAATAAAAAATTAGAAATACTAAAATACTAAAAAGTAAAATAATTATCAAAGAATGAATTTGACAAACATTAACTCCACAGGATGGCTGCCCAGAAGGGACAATGGATATTTAATGATATTTAATGTTGTAAGAGTGCATATTTCTATGAAAGAAAGGAAAACGAAGGCAATTCCTTTATTACAAGAACTTAGCATGAAAGAATCTCAAAAGTAGCAAGCAATACACAGTTGGGAACCCAATGCTTAAAAATGATGTCGCTAAGAAGGTCATTATGTGAATCTCATGGTGCTTCCTAAATAAAAATGACTGGGTTCAGCACAGCATTATGTAATCAACAATTTAGTAACCCAGTGGCTACTGTCTCACTGCTTTCACATCAAATATCATCTTACCCCATATAATTGCCAGCTGTGCCCACACATAAAAGGACTGGATTTTTACCATGCACAAAACCACTGGCATAGAAATCACACCTTAAGTCAGCCAAAATTGTAGCACTTGTACCCAGAGCTGTGTGCACACTCTCAGTAAAATACAACTCCCTTTTCCAGTCCTCATGGATATTTTGAAATATTAGAATAATATTAGAATAAATACCTGGAGAGAGTTTACCATCATTAAAAAGTCCATACTGTAAGTTAGATGTGAAAAGCAAGAGAACTGTCATTGTAGTTTCAAGCTGAATATCTGATGGACTTCATGTAGCCAAGATTTCACTTCAAGTATCTGGATACACACATGGCTCAGGGTAGAAGGAATACCATGAGAAACCTGTTTGCTAAAATAGTTGCTTTGAGAAATGAAACAATGCAATAAAGAAAATGTTCACATCATTACATATTTACTCACTAGACCGTAAAAAATTAAAAAACAATGAGATACAGTCAGAAAAACACTATATGCAATTAATAAAGTGGGACTAATCCCCAGATGACACCTGTTACAATTTGATTGTAGTTATGAGCTATGTGGAGCTTCACTGATTTATGACACCTGAAGATGTAGCTTAATTTGTGTACATTTTCAAATAGAAATTATTCCTACTAAATTGCCAACAGTATTGTGAATTTTCAGGTACAGTGCTTCCAAAAATTGTGAGTTTCTACCTCTATTCATTATTTCATGCATGCTTTAGAAATTTTAGATTGAAAAGGATGAGTTAACTTAAAAACAATGCCATAATAATAGCAGTCTGAAGAGAGAACTTTTTTTTTAAATTACTCACAAGTACCAGGATGCAGAAACAGGCCATCGATCATACATGGCTGAAAGATATCCTAACGTATGACTTAAAAATTCCCGAATACAAATGACATGTTTCCTAGATGAAGAATCTTTTTAAATTCAGATTAATGAGGAAACAAATACATAGCCACTACTAAATTCAGAGAATTATAGCTGAAAAGGTTTTTGAAATCCATAAAATTTCATTTTCTTTAAAATAAAAAAAGAGAAAGGTTAATTCAGTATCATTCTGGTTGAAGGACTGACCTGCTTTTGCTTTTCCAGTAGGCTCTACAGCTCAGAAGGCTTTCCTGTCTCTTGTATAGCTGTTCCAAGAATTTGACTTGTGCGGTCATGGGATCCAAGAATCCTGAAATAGTGTCACTTTCAATGTTCCACTTCACAACTGTCTGTCTGGTTGTCTTATACTCAACAGTTATTTTGAAGCCAAGCACTGTATGGAACATGCAGTTTCCGTAGGCATTGTACCTTATGGACACGCGCATGACATGAAAAAAGTAGGATAAAGCAAGATGACCAAGAAAGCAACTTTTGTGGGAGATCAAGAATATTTACTAAAAACATCCTTGCTTTTCTGCCTGTAGCAGATCTACTGAAAATCAGAGAAGATATAATATAAAATGTAGAAGAAATTAAAGTCTGCAAAAAAAGTTGGAAGTTGTGAGAGTAAAGAAACGAAGAGAAGAAAGAGGGAGGCAAAAGTGAAGCTTACGAGCTGAAACTCAGAACTGAAAAATTTGAATATTGCTATCCAAGTTTCAGTTTCCACTAACTGGTTTTGCAAACTTACCTATGTAAGACAGCTACCACAAGACTTAAGTAGTTTGTACAGTCATTTTAAAAATATAAAGAGAAAGCTATTTATACTAAGTGATGCTCCTGCGTACTATTTCCCTGATGGCAATGACTACTTACACTACTGCACTGATTGTTCACTGTTATCCTTTCCCATCAATATCAGGCTCCCACCATTTTGCTGGTTCTTTCATATCATTGTAGAAGATCATCAATAGTACTGTGCAACACGACTGCTAATAAGGCCCGCTTCACATAAAATAAAGTGAAGCTATTTGCAGTCCAGATCAGTTCCTCTATTGAGCTTCTGGTGCATCACCGTAAAACAAACTGAAAAACCCATCTGGGCTGACAAAAACAGAGATGGCAGGGTAGGGGTGGCAACGAATGACTGACAAAGATGAGGAGACAGGTGCGAATTGCTTTAATCTGGAATCACTTCAAAGGAAATGATTCTGCTCTCTTAGACTGCAAGAAACGGTAAATGACACAAAACCTCTGAAGCGTAAGAAAAGAAAAAGCCAGGACTGGGGAGATCAGAGGCAGAGTACATTTGCAAACAGAAATAGTAAGTTATATGAAGAGGTAAAAAAAACATGTGAATAAACAGCACTCTTCTCTTACAGTTCTCCCACTGCGTGTGACTCGGGGAGCGCAGCAAAGGCCGCAGCGACTCCGCAGAAAGAGCGTGGGATGAGTAAGCAGCTTATAGAATTCAGAGGAGAAGCAGCAAATTAGTGAATCTGTGGGACAAATAAAGAAATAGCCAGTCAAAGATCATAACCATAAAGCACAGAGTAAGCTAAATATTATAGGGTCAGTGGCTAGAATCAAATTCAATGCAATGTGTAAAGGCAAAAAGGCAAGGAAAATATAATTCCAGGAAGTGAGCAGAGAAATGCTGAGCAACTTGCTGGGTATTTTTTTCCCCGACACTAAACAAGGGCACTAATGAGGCCATATGTGAAATGTCGCATTGATTTGCTGTCTGATTCATTATCCTACAGATAAATATGACTTTATGGAAAAGCTACAGCTTTGGCAGGCAGCTGGCTACATACATATCAGTAAAGTAAACAAGACCAGGAAATGGGCTGTAGTGCCAGCATGTGATTATCCATACTTTAACCCTTAGCTTGCTTTCTGGCACAGTAATGTCCAGTTCAGCTGACTAATCAAGGCGCAGCTTGACGTAACGTGGCTTTGCCTTTGTTTCACTAAGAAAATTCATACTGACCTGTGAGAGAGTCTGTAAGCTAAAACAATGCAGATCAGAAAAGCAAACATGCAGAAGGGAAAGAGTTTAGGCGGTGATCCTCATTGCCTCTTCTGAGGATGCATTTCAGCTTCCACCCATGCCAACTTATTTACTCTCTCTCAGTCTATATACAGCCCTGTTTTCCTAGGCAGCCTTCTAGTTATGTACAAGTTCCTTTCCGAGATCCCAAATTCCTGTAAGCCCTTTACAAACCTTGTAAACCTCTCCATAGGGAGCATGGAGTTAGCCTTCATGCCGCAAAAGCAAAGTATTGTTGAGCATCTGGCAACCAGGTTGTGAATACATCTGCTGGCATAAATTCCTGAACCATTGATCCCTTAGCCAACAATAAATAACTGTAAAACATTAGATAGACTTTTAGATTCAGAAATGTTTTTGGATGGATACATTTTAAAGAATATAAGAATATGCCATGGCCCTTGTAAGGATGTTCTGTACTTGTACCGGGTATAAGAAGCTTGACAGAAACTAACTATAAGAAACTTTGCAATCATATTAACTGAAAGACCATAAAAATATATTGATTTTAAGATTGAGACCACATAAAGAAAGGACACATAACAGTTTAAGAAGAGACTTAATAAAATTTCAGTCCTCTCCTCAGTCTATACACATGAAAATTTCTTTACATCATTTTTCTGATAAGAAAACTGTGGTTTCAAAATGTGAGGGTCTGTGTGATAGCACTGTAATATATATCTTAAGTGCGTGACATAGGCTAGACATAGTAAAATTGAAATGCATAAAATATTTGTCCATGGACCATTCAACAGTGGACAGGTGTGTTTAAATGCCTTGTTACATTGAGGATAGGACTAATAAGGAAAAAAAAAAAAGCCTGAAATTGCACTCCGGAAATTGTGCTTAGGAATTTCTTGAGCACAAAATAAAGACCAATGAGATTTGCCCCTGTGGAAACTGTTTTCAAGAAGGCAATTACACATATCAGGTAAATTCTAATTAAATTCCACTTAGATATGCATGAACCAATGCTCTGTACTGGGTAAATATCATCCAAGAATGACTATAAAGAAAATATACTCTGATTATCCCATGTCTGGACTGATTGGTTTCCTATGGGTTTCTCTGACTTTACTGTCCATATTTGAATGATCCATATCTGAATGGCATATAACTTTTGTTAGTGGGAGACAAATTGAGAGTCTTTAATAAGAATATTCACGATTTCGAGAAAAGAAAAGAAAAGCTAATGCAAAAAACATTTCCCTGTATGTAAAACATCTTAAAACAATTTGAGGAGATTTCCTTCTTTTACTACACAACAGCTTCTCTGGTAATTTTAAATCAGTCTTGTTAATCCTTGTCAAGATGATAAACCATGAAATTTAGCATTATTAGCATGATAAAGCCATGAAATCCTTCATCTGCTACCATGATCTATACAAGCCAGTGTATGGAAGAATTATAGAGTAATATGAAGTTATTTGAATCCCTGCCAGATTAGTTCCTGCAGGTATAAATAAGAGAAGACCAAGTTTATCCATATCATCTGCCCAGAGGGTGTGTCACAGGGTCCCTGCACCTAGTTTTTATCTACATTTCTCCTATGACCTTCAATGATAATGGCAGGCAACTTGTTAGTTTCAGTCAAGCACCACCTGAGGTCCCTGGATCAGATGAACCTTTTGAAACTGCCGTCTACCTCCTTGGCCGTGATGTGTTTAACATAGTAATACCTCTGGCATATACCCACACTTCTTTTGGGTATAGCTCACAAATCATCTATAAAATAAGTTCTGATAATCAGTTGCAATGCAATTTACGCTACCTGTCATGGTTTAGCCCCAGTTGGCAACTAAGCACCACGCAGCCGCTCGCTCACCCTCCCCCTCCCCGGTGGGATGGGGGAGAGAATCGGAAGGGCAAGAGTAAGAAAACCCACGGGTTGAGATAAGAACAGTTTAATAATTGAAATAAAATAATAATAATAGTAATAGTAGTAGTAGTAGTAGTAGTAATAATAATAATAATAATACTTGCAATGAAAAGGAGAACGAGAGAGACAAACAAAACCCAGGGAAAAGAAAACAAGTGATGCAACCGCTCACCACCCGCCGAACAATGCCCCACCAGTCCCCGAGCAGCGATCGCTGCCCCCCGGCCAACTCCCCTCAGTTTATATACTGAGCATGACGTCATATGGTATGGAATAACCCTTTGGTCAATTTGGATCAACTATCTTGGGCTGTGCCCCCTCCCAGCTTCTTGTGCACCTGGCAGAGCATGGGAAGCTGAAAAAGAAAGTCCTTGACTAGGATAAGCACTACTTAGCAACAACTAAAACATCAGTGTGTTATCAGCATTCTTCTCCTACTAAATCCAAAACACAGCACTATGCCAGCTACTAGGAAGAAAAGTAACTCTAACCCAGCTGAAACCAGGACACTACCTGTGGACACACTTATCCAAGGAGGACCTCAGCTTCTGATTTCCCACTCTCTGTTTTCTGTTAGCTCCCCTACTTCAACCTCCGCAGCATCAGAAGCAGTGGGGTGGTGTAGGCTATATGATGACTCACTCCCAACTCCTGTGCTTTTAAACAGGGTCACTTCATACAAGCAAAGAAGTGTAGAAGAGTATTATGTAGCACAAACTCACAACTTTATTTTCCTCTAAATTCTTACCACACTTAAATTTGGTGGAAAAGGGAGAACATTTACTCAAGGAAAAGAAAAAAAGATACAATTTTAAAAAGATGTGACTCTATGGGGGAAATTTATATAGAAACACATTTCTAAAATAAAATATTTCAGCTGCTTTTCCTCAACAATGAAGGACCTGGTCTCAGCTTCTGTAGTTCTTTCTTCTTCACACAAGAAATCCTACAGATCTGTTAGCTCTTATACAAGATTTTCTTTGAGACTCTTAACAAATCCTGAAAGCTTCGTGACCTTTCTGCAGAAGTTAGATTTTCACCTATGACATTCATGAGCAAATGCAGGCCCTTGCTCTAAAACAGATATAAATAAATCTGGCCCATAGCGTTTATTAGCTTTTTTCAGTTGATGAGAACAATGAATAAACCAATTGTGTTTATTCTATTTATTTTAAAGTAGTAGATATCATTCTTTTTCAAGAGGAATACAGAGGTTCTTTGTCAGGTAACAGTGGTTTAGACTTTAATTCCTTAATGCCTGTAAGGGGATTTATATCTCCACTGGGAATGTGCTGCAGGGGTATAAAGTATTGTTACTAAGCATATTACAATAGCTACAATTCACATACGCATATTTAAGATCACAAACTAAACCAGCTGCATATAATATTTATCTGGTAGAAATAAAAAAAACACCTCGCTCTTCCTCACTGTTAAAGCATTGCAGGAACAAACATACCATAGGACATGTGACAGATTCATTTTTACAGCTGTTGAATTTATTGCTTGGTGTCCTTTATTCCATTAAACAGTGGCTTAAAGGCATACGATTAACATAAAACAACCTCTGAAATAATACTATTTTAGGAAGACAGCCCTGTGTCAGCCCAGAACAGCACAGAGGTTTCATCACAGATATTTGCTGGTCTAAATTGCAATATCACAATTGCCATTTAACGATGAAGTCCCGCTCTGATGTGAGACTAGGTAATCCTCAGGGCTGCTTGTGATTTTCTGCCTGCCTGCAACTATCTTCCTCCCTCCCTTGCTAACTACCAGCAGCCTCTCTCATTTACCTAATTCTGTTCACGACCCCAGAAGAGGTCATTAGCCCCAAACAGACTATCATCCTTTGCTCCTCTGATGGTACTCTCCAGCTCCCCTAAGACCTTCCGATTGGCTAGTGCTAGAAACGAGGAATCCACTATCTGCGGTGTGTGCAATCCCCTGCTTGCCAGGGAAATAAACAGGAGGTGTGTGCCATTCAATGTGATTAGCCTGCAACAAGAAAAGCCCCACAACTGTAGGTTTTCCTAAAAACAAAGAAAGAAAAAGGAGCAACAAACTATCCCACCTAGTCATTACATTAGAGAAGTCGGGGGTGCGGGGCAGCACGGGACAGGGACAGACAGGGAGAGAATCCTAACTAATTCTCTGCCTTTGACTTAATTCAAATTTTGAACTAAGGTTTAGATATATTCCTGACTTTTTCATATCAGAGTATATGGGTGAAACTAATGTCATATTCCTGAAAAACAAGTTGCTACACAGATTTACCTCTTTATTTGACTCTTGTTAAAAGAAGTTGATGAGACAATTTGTAACTATAAACTCGTGATTTCAGTTCCAACTTGCTACTATCAAATCCAGATCTCTCTCAGCCAGAGATGCTGGTGGTGTTGAGAACAATAGCTTTAACACGAAAAACTAAATATTTTTTTACAATTAATATCTTACAAATATGGACAGATACTTAGATTAACTTTTTTCATTGATTTTAAGAATAATAGCACAGATTCTAAACCAAGCACATCTCTGCAGCTCCAAGTGATTAAAATTAATCATGAAATGCCAGAATGATTAACTTATCAGTACAATTACTCCAGCCTTACTATAACAGCTAATGCTTTTTTAATATGTTATTGCTGTTATAAAAATGCAAGCCACTCATTAACTGTCTGTAACAATTTTTATGGATTTATTGCTTAATTAGGTTTGTACCTTTATTTGACAGGGGTTATTGAATATAGCATATACTCCTCTCAAGTCAGTGTAAAAGTCTAAGTAAGTTTTTATGGGAGCCTATATTAAAGCACAATTCAGTGATAAAATAAAATGTCTTAACTCACTTCAGGGAGTTTTAATATGGCCCCTTATAGCAAGTAGCTATTTACATGTTTTCATCATTTTTCCAGACATTTTTTCTGATTAAAAAAGATGTATTTTGAACACTAAATGATGATTTTTCTCCCTCAAAAACTCATCTGCTCCTTCTCTGTGATGCTGTGGTTAAGTAATAATGTTGAATTTATGGTACCTTCCACAAGGAAAAACAACTGGTACCATGAATGTAACAATCCCATTTCTCTTCTGGGCCAAGCAGAAAGGGAACACTCTTTATCAGCTGATGTCTAACCCAACCTCTGACTTCAGAGGTTAACCATTATGGAGCTAAATAAGTATTTTTGTAAATACATACAAAGAGTAGAGAAAATCATCCAGACCAATATCTGGAGTAGAACAAAATCATCCCTAATTAGTTGTGCTGACTTTTCCTTGTGTAGAATTTAACTATGTCTTGATAATTGAATGTCAAACAATCAATAGTTAGACATCGAGCCCAATTCTGCTTGTCATGCTCAACATGTATTGCTACACTGAAGCAAACAGGGTGCAGATTTGACCTCTGATGACGGCACTCCTCTCCCACCTGTGCAAATTCCCGCTTACCACATGGTAAGAATCTGTTATTCAACCTCTCCAGAGATCCTGCTGCTAATTTAGTGTCAGCCCAGTATATTGCTATGGGAGAGCTGCTGGCACTTCTCACTCAGCAGACATGCCTGCAATGTGAGCACAGAAGCACAGGTCTCATAAGCATTTCCAAATCTCATGGAATTTTTCTACCCAATGTGATATTTCTGGCTTGTAAAATAGTGTACTTCTCACATGAATTTTATTGACCCTGGCATATAGAAGGAAAAATACAGATAATAAAGTTACAGAGGATATGAAAACTATGAGGCAGAAGCACAAGGATTAATGACTAACTGTGGCAAGTCTTCAAAGTGCTCTGAGGTCTCTGGTGCTTAGAATGAAATCCAATCCTGCTGAGGGCACAACAAAACGTTTATGCCTCACTGCAACTTTGTTTGGAAAGCTTAAAACAGTTTCTTATGCTTCCCTTAGCATGGGCATGAATTTCCAACTTTGATGCATAATCTAAAAAGACTTTTTTTTTAAAGCTGGGTGAGAAAAAAGAACCAGAGAAAACAATTTAAATAATTTTGCACTTAAAAAAACCCACTGAAACTGCTTTGAAATCTCCATCCTAAAAGAAGAAATTTATATACAGCCATTAGTAGTGAGCAGCTTCAGTGCAAAACAAGTGGGAGTAGTTTTCAACACAGATCTAATATTTGGAAATAGGAATAGCTGAAAAGAGAGAAGAATGGTCATAACTACACCTAAACAAATATTTTTGGGAATAAATTTATGGGCCTACAAAAAAAGGTAACCAGGATGAAAACTCATCAAATTTCAAGCAGATTGTTTCTTAAGTTTCTTCAGGTAGAGAGAGGTCCTTGGGAAGAAGAAACATTTAGAAAATTGCTATTGGTGTACAAACATTGGGGCTTGCAAAGCACTAAGGAAACAAGAATGAAAAATGTCATACGTTTCACCTCAGAAACTGTAAGCAATTGAAAAGATTGAATGAGAAAGACTTGCAGGTAACAAGGATTTCAGAAGAACCTGCAACAGGCTAATGGTAGGCAATCTTGCCTACAACAGGAAAAATTATTTCCATTTTTGTCCTACTGGACTGGGTGTTATTAAAGTGGTATTTGACTGAAATTGTGACACTAGACTAGTCTGTCTCTCCCCTTCGAAACCAGGGTTGAGAGCAATATTTACATTAATCTGCTGGTAAAGTTTTTGCTAAAGTAAGCCAGAGTAATATAAAACCAGCCTGTTAGGGCATGGGCTGTATTTCTGTCTCCATATGGAGAGGCTCCTGGAATTATGAATGCAAAGACCTGGCTGTTTCGCTCCCTTGTAAGCTCCCCTCCTGGAAGCTCCTAGGTCTCTTCTCCTATGACCATATATAACAGACAACATATTTTTTTTCCCTGACCTCAGCCACTGTTCCCTCCATGCCTGCCATACTCTGTTTTCTACATCCACCCTAGGCACAGACAACAAATCATAAAGAAAGGAGAGATGTTGGCCAACGCATTGGCAGCAGTGTCCCTGTGCGCATGGGTTTGAGGGACAGAGGTTATAGCCTATCACCTGTCCCTCGACCCAGGATCTGCTGTAACATAGACTGTTATTTCTGTTCAGTGAGATTATTGCAGTGCGTGAATTATATTTACTGCTATGAACATTGGTAGTCATGAAAGTATGAAGGTGTTGTGGAAAAAAATAGGCCATGTTAGCATAATGACTGTACAAAACAGGATGAGCATAGTGTTGCTACTGTTAAAGGGAACTAACACTCACTTTGGTTTCATCAGTATTTTTTTTTCCACCTTCACAATCTCATATTCAGTATCCTTTATCATTTTGTGCAGAGCCCTTTGAAGATGTGATAGATTTCAGAGCCTCAAACTGCACCATGTCAGTTATGGTTACATTTCTGAAAATAAAGTTCCAAAGGATTTTTTTTCTTTCTTAATAATCAGTTTCATTAGCAACCTGGAAATTGGCACTGATGCTTGATAATTATAAAGGCTTTTACACAGAGGTGATTAAGTTTTGGCCTATATAAGGGCATTAGAAAGAAATCATACCTGGAGCTTACCACTGACAGGGCATGGACTTGTAAGTCTGTATCCATAGGATATGATCACATGAAGACTAACATCCTAATAAAATAAGATTTAAAATTTTAAAAGGTCATGAACAACAAACATCTTTAAAGAGAGAATAGTAGCAATTTAAAATAGATGGAGCCTGCTTAGTACCCATTCAAACACAGAAACACTGCACAGCTTTCAAACCACATCTTAGTTGCTTATGCAGACATTCCTCATGTTATTTGCAGCACAGAAGGGAAAAAATATCTATATATGAGAATAACTAGTGAAATTAGCATAAGTTTTCTAATGATGGAATGTCCATGAGCAAATAGTTATTCCTTAGAATTTGTTTGTTGGGATATACATAACACATTTTTAATTTTTAATTTTTAATTTGCAGATTGTTGACAGTTTTATATGTCATCTGCCTGTCACAATTGCTCAAGTAGATACATAAAGTTGTGTAATACTACTTCTACTTCTTGACTGGACAAGTGCAATTATAGAGCTATGAAACACTGAATCCTTTAAATGGAGAAAACAGATAAATGGTATTAGAAATGAAAAAAAAAAATCTCCCATTGTGCTCCTTGCTTGAGACAGGATTCCTTGAAAAATTAGACTATTGCAAAATTTATTGACTATGTTAGAAGTTTAAATTTAATTTTGTCCATCACATTCATATAAATTAATTCTGCATGTCTGGTCTTAGCTGAAACAATGAAGCTAGATGCATGTGTGATTTATTTGGTTAGCTAAACTCTCGCATAGAGACCAAGGGCTTTGGAGCCCTTGTGCCCCACAGGTTTTATATTGTTTCAGTATGCATAAGTTTAAAATAAAATATCAGTTGCACACGAAGGTTTAAAATTTGCCTTCTATGATCATATCTTTATTCAAAATTTATTGGAGAGCATATATAATTTTGGAGAAAACATACCTAAATCGCATGGATCATTTTTGTGAGTCCTCCCAGACAAGTTTTTATGTTAGGAGCTCAACACTGATTTATTCTTTCAGGGATACCCTTTCTGACCTGCCAGGCCCCAGCATTCTGCTTTCAAAACTCCCTCAGGATCTATCCTATACACTTGAACCAGCTTATTTGGGAAGCCAGAATCTTTTATGCTCACCTCCTAGATCTCTTTAAGCCAAAAGGGACCTCTCTGGCCGTTTCATCTCTCTGCCCACATAACACAAGCACAGAAACCTCCACTCGTAATTTCTGCCTTAAGCCCATCACTTTCATCTGAATTGTAGCTTTTCATTTATAGAAGATGCATAATCCTGAAAGCCAAAATAGACTTTAAAAGTGGGCTTTTGTCAACGATGGTTAAAACTCTTGGCACCCTTAAGCCTCGAGCAAATTTTTTAATCAGAGGATCTCAGCACCGCAGCTGTTCTCTAGGAACAACCTTATTTTCTGGCACTTACTATATAATCCGGAATTTGCTGTTCCTTCTCTCACACTGCTTCAATACTTTTCACTGGATACATTTTAATTCACCTCGCAGCAAGCAATAAATGCCTTTCTACCACCTCTCATAGTGGGTTCTGCATAGCTTGGTAGGAAGTAATGTACAAGAAGAACCTTCTTTCCACAAAGTCTACCACTGTCTCACAGGGCAAGAAGCTCCTCCTGATCTTCAAATACTCCCTTCGGTGTCAGGGTGGGAAGGGGTGGATAACTTTGAAGCATCTCAGAATGAGTGGAAAGAGCAATGCCACCAGGGAAAGGGGCTGGTGCAGTAAGGCAAGTGTAGCTGGTTCATCTATACTGTTAGTAGCTGCTGCTGCAAGAGAAGAGAGGTTTTACTCTGCCACGTATTGAATGCTCTGGTTATTATCCCAGATTACTTCTAGATATGTTAAGTGTCATCATGGACTTCAAAAGGATAACAACTGTCCTAAATCCTCACCTTCCTTTTTTCCCACCCATGAGGTTATTTACATGATTATGGCATTTAGCATTTGACCCAGTGATAGACTAAAGGTACGTGTCTTTGCTGTGTAACAGGACCAGAGAGAAAACACAGCAGTCTAGAGAATGATTTTACACTCGCAACAATGAAAGCACATGCAAACCTGGTAATGTGAGTCTTACTTACCCCACAGCATGGGTTTATCTCAGAGCTTTTCTACAATATACTTCAGCCACACCTGTGACTCCACACACCATCCCTACAGACTTGAAAGGGATCGAACAAAATACTCTGCAAGACATTTCACTCTCTTCAGTTTGCATTTCTCATTCACGTAATGCACAAATTATCCTTCGAGAAAGGACAATTGTTGTCTATAACCTGTACGTCACCTAGTAAGGTCACCTGTAATTCATAAAACTGTACAAGATTCAACTAGGAAGCAAGACCTACCTGTAGCAAGTTTCTTAAAAGTATATAACAAGCCCATATCTCCAAAGAGCTCATGGATAGAAGGGGTTGTAAGCCTAAAGACAGCATGATAAGAACAGCTATGAAATAGGGGACCATCAGGTGGAACAGTGAAGTGTACTTGTAATATGTTCTCAAGTAGTGTGACATCAGGCATCATTAATTAATGACTGGATTTCAAAACACTTCTAGTTTTTTGGACGAAATGAGCTATGTCTTTAAAGAACATGTTAATTATTAAGTGTGGAAAATCTGTAAGCAACAAAAAATAGTGCCATCTACAAGATAAACAATTTTATCACTAATTAAGGAAAAGGTAGGTAAACCTGTAAGAGTAGAACAGATGTTTATTTTATTCTATGCTCTACAAAGATTATTTGGTAAATGATAAAACTGGGAAAACTATATCTTAGTGTTTACACTGCTTGTTATAAATACAGCATTGATATTATCAACCCTTGCTTACAGTTGTTGACATGTTTACACAGTTCATTGTGATGTTCTGGAAAATCTCTCAAAAAGCTAACTGAAGAGCTTAAACACACATCAGAGTCAAGGAAATTACGAGAACATTTTGTGGTTGTGTTTTGGGGGCTTGCAGGTTATTTTTCTGCAGGAGAAATCATCTGCTTTTTGTCAGATATGTAATGAGCAGATTCACAGTAAGAATAAGATAAAAATCTTCCTAATCTAACAACTAAAGAATACCCTTGATAATAACTGAACAACTGTTAATGAATTCATTAGCATAGAACAAAGGAAAATAATAACCTCATTTAGCAATTTCACACATTATTTCTGTGCATTTTCAGCAATGTTTTAAAATGTATAAAAATGAAAAGAAGCAAATCTTGAATTTTAAGCAATATATGAATAAACAGCATGACATTAAAGAGTGTTAAAATACAACCTTATTCAAAGATGCATCCAGCTAGTCTCTCAGTGAATAAATCAATAGTGATGGAAGAAGAGTCCCAAACAGCCCACACTTGGCATCTGGAATACATTTTTAAAAATCCAATTTCGTATTTGAAATGTTTTGGTTAGGTCATGGCATGCACAGTATCTAAGAGTTTTTTAATGGTGTAAGACTGAGGCCCTCTTGCAATTGAAATACAGAATCCGATCATGGTGAAGTGGTATTTCTCTGAATGGAATTGGGCAGTCTAGGCCAAATAATGCTGCATTGCATGGATACCACTCACTCATACAGGTTTGTCTAAGTAGAGAACTACAGAATCCCATTTCACTTAATTCACATAGCAATGAGGTGTAAGCAGACAATTCTGCCCTTTGTATTACACAGCAAACTGCATTTCATGTCCACTTACTTTGTTTATCTTTCTCAACTTCTGCCACACATGTCTACTTCATTATTGTTGATTACAGTGTAGTACTTATAAGAGGTTGGACCCCAGTTATCTTGAGTAACCAATGAAAGTGCTTTTCATTTGAAGTATCTTGAGATATGCCATTTTGTTGATGTTATTATGGATGTTCCAGTTTGTTCCTGATGATCTTATCAGCAGCATCCAATCAATAGACACAATTATTTGGGATCATTCCCCAGCCCTCAAGTAGGAGACGTCAATGTCAGGACTTTCCTAAATACAGCAGCCAGCCATTATGATCAATAAGGAAGGAAGCAAAATTGACTGCTTGTGAATTGCATATCTGAGAAATCTATGCTAAGGTTTAGATGGTAAATAAAAGATAAATTAACATGATCCTGCCAGAGAATACCAGAAAATGTTTATACTTCACCTTTTACTCTAATTCATGGCTGTAAAAGACAGCAGCCTGTTTGCATATGGGAAGCACTTCTGTTTTGGAGGTATCTGTTCAAGATTGCAGGCTCTTAAGGCACCTTTTTCCTATCAGTAAGCTGCTATTTTCTTTCTCCAATAAAGACTAAGGACAAAATATCTGAAAGTTTAGATTTAATTATCATTTAAACTCTAGGGAAAAACACGCTTCTCCTTTTAAATGTGTTCTAATTAAGGACGATCTTTTCAGTGGAATTTAAAAATGTATTTGTATACGCACACATGTATACATATAAATATACACATATGAATTCCATACACAGGTGCTGTACAAATCAAATGATGTTGTCATATAATTATAAGTATATATGGATGTACATGACAGTATCATTTGCTTTGCCCAACAAAGAGTATTAAAGACATAAAGGTGTGAAGAGCGAAAGGGTGTGCCTAGTCATCTGGTGGCCAACATACATCCATCGTTCCAGTAATTCAAAGAGAAAAAAAACCTAAAAATTTCTCCTTCCCTCCAGAAATAGCTTTACAATTGGCCTGCCCTGAATGCAGAAACTTGGCAACACAGGGCAGCTGTGGACAATGTATTCACTCTTCCGGGGAGCTACAAAGGTCAATGAGATAGTAATCTCATCTGAATCAGCCAATAGCTAGGAAATGTGATCTTAGACTTGTCTTAGGTGAAGCAAGCTGTAATTTTTAAACCCCCCTCTCCTTCACTGAGGTGTGTGCTTTTGCATAACAAGCAATGCATAGAATTAAGTGATAAACTTTTTTTTCCGAGTAATGGAGCTGTGTCCCTTGTATGAATCCCTGCTTTTTCTTGTGCTGGACTGACTCTGTCATGAAGAAAGCTTACCATGGAAATGTATTAGTCTTTTGTAACATATCATAAACTTAAAATGTGTTTTAGAAAAGATTACTCTGAAAGGGAAGTTTCTATTATCACGCTGAAAACCCAAACTTTTACCACATTTGACCTCGAGATAAGGAATGTGAAAGGTGGGAATAAGAAAAACTTACCACGAAATACTGCTCCCAGAGACATGCACAGTGGTTTTACTTCCGACAGCACAATTGGAAAGCCAGACTGCTTCTGCTGGCTTTGGAAAACCTCACCCAAAATGCAGATTCCTGTAAAACAAACCAGCAGTCAGATAAGTGAAAATAAAGATGCTGATTCCCTTGTACCACTGCATGACTTCAATACAATTTTGTAGCAAAGTGCTACTGGTGAATCAGGCAGATTAATTATATGTGTATGTACACATTGAGTTTATTGGCTGGAGAAAAAGAAATTATTAGAGAAATTAATAAAGAACAAATTATTTGAAATACATCTTTTGCTTTCTATCTGTGTGAAATGCCAGTCTTCACAGAACTAAAATTTTGGGTGTAAACTGCCAGAATTCTTCACGTAAATTATTCATAGTCGATAATTTCACTGGCTCTGATACCAAGAACAAATGACACACTTTAAATAGCCTGCAGCATTATATGAGCCAAAACAGTGTCACTTCCAGCAACAAAATCACTGATGGTCTCCTCAACTGTTTGGCCAGCCTCTTAATGCTACTCCCACCAGTACATCCTCTGAGAGGGGATGCCAGTTTTGACTGGACGGGTCACCAGGTTGGCAACAAATCATTGCACCTCAGCCTAACAGAACACCAGTGCTGTCATCCAACATGTGCAATGAAGCAAATGATAAAAGGATGGTATGACCGGACTGAGTGATGAGTAGAGGGCAATTTGTACTAATGGACAAAGACAATGACAATGACAATATCAATGACATAGACAGCGGGATCAAGTGCACCCTCAGCAAGTTTGCAGATGACACCAAGCTGAGCGGTGCAGTTGACACGCCA
>VYZW01033936.1:18857-34591 GCA_013401315.1 Balaeniceps rex
GGTCCAGAAGAGGGCCACAAAAATGATCCGAGGGCTGGAGCACCTCTCCTACGAGGACAGGCTGAGAGAGTTGGGGCTGTTCAGCCTGGAGAAGAGAAGGCTGTGGGGAGACCTTATCACAGCCTTTCAGTACTTAAAGGGGGCCTACAGGAAAGATGGGGACAGTCTTTTTAGCAAGGCCTGTTGTGACAGGACATGGGGTAATGGTTTTAAACTAAAGGAGGGTAGATTTAGACTGGATATAAGGAAGAAATTTTTTACAATGAGGGTGGTGAAGCACTGGAACAGGTTGCCCAGAGAGGTAGTGGAGGCCCCATCCCTAGAAACATTCAAGGTCAGGTTGGACGGGGCTCTGAGCAACCTGATCTAGTTGAAGATGTCCCTGCTCACTGCAGGGGGGGTGGGCTAGATGACCTTTAAAGGTCCCTTCCAACCCAAAGCATTCTATGATTCTATGACAGTATTCGTGGCATTGACACTGGAAGCTTGTCTGTATGCCCTAGTAAATCAGAAGACATGACTGGAAGAACAAAATCCAATTCTCAACACAAAGTTTCTAGAAACAGTGAAAAAGTTTGTCTTTTACCTCCACTAGCTACTTTTTTCTGTATTTCCCACAGTCCTTAAGATTTCAGTTCAGAAGTATCAAAAATTTTTCTTGTCATTTTGTACTTCCAAAATTTCAGCTTGCTACATTTCCATAAGCAATGCTTCTGAGTTGATCTCAGCTCTTGCTATCATTAATAAGGACAGAAGTGTTTCAGCTAAGAAAAGGACTGCCAGTTTGCAGCCACATCTTAGCAGAGGCCAAAACTGGGGTTTTGTCCAGTAAAAGTCTTTTTTATTATTATTTTCTAACACAAGGTGTACTTCAGGTCCAGAATAGAAGCCTGTCCTAGCCTCTTCAAGATGACTTCTTCTGGTGAAGTAAAATCCTGAAGTCAGTAGTAAAACTCACACTTATTCTAATGGGACAAGAATTTCACTGATAATGAGTGCTGAAAGTATAACAAGTAAATACACTCTTCTAAGGTTTCCCATCAACTCGTCAGCACAGGAGGGTTAAGCAGCTCAGATAAGTATTCAGATGGTACTGGTTGCCTAGTTGGATGAAATCTAAATGTTAATTCTCTGCAGTGAAAAGTATATAATAGGTTAAGTTCATACACTTGTCTCTAGATTGAATTAGGTACAATATTACGATGAGGTGATATACAGCAATTGAAACTCCACTCGTATGGGGTGCAAGGATAACAAAGATTGATGAACCAGCATGGTATTAAGTATTAATCAAGGTTAATAAAACTGATTCCACTGTATAGATACAAATGATAAAAAAATTAAAATGGAACATATTTTCTCCTAATTAGAGCTCACATTAATATCTGCATTTTTTTGGAAAAAAAGAAATCAGTAACGTGGATATCAATAAACTAACTATATAAAAATGAAGCAGAAGCAACTGCTCAGTGAATTTTCAAAGAATGCTTTGCACAGTATTTATGTTTGGCAGATCACCAGACAGCTACAGCCATCAACAAACACTGAGAAACTGCCAACATCAAGCTTAAAGAATTAAACAGCCCAAATGCACCAAACTCTGATCTTTGAAGGTTTATTAAACTTTAAATAAGTTTCCTGGAACTTAGAAATCCCATTTGTTTTGATCCTTTCTGTGTCATGCTCCCAGACAAATGTAAAACTCCACCTTTTAAAGGCAGGTTTACTAAACAGCCCTGCTCCACAAACTTAGTTGCACAAATTTCACTCTACCATGTGTCGTGACTGTATTTGATCCTGAAGACCCCGCTTATTCCTAAATGCAGCTGCATGTCAGGGAGGTTGAACATGCTCTGTGTCTCACAGCATTGGTCCTTCTCTCTCTCTCTCTCTCGTACTTGACTTTCTCTAGAGCTATGTAAGCTTCCTCAGTGAAGTGGATAATCTCAAACAAGAGTGAATATCCTCTGTTGCATCTGTTTGTGTATGTTTATGATGTGGTGTCCTATGTTCCTCCTGCCTCAAGAAAAAAAAAACAACTCTGAAAGCCTAACTGGTACATAAATGTAACGTGCTGAAATGAAAGCCTGTCATGTGAGGACTCATCAAGAAAAGCTGATCCCACTGAAGCCAGTAAGAGCGTGCTCTGCACTGCAACAAGAAATGTAAGAGGCATTTTAGGTTTGCACAGGAAACATTGCTTTCTGCTGATTTAAGGCTAGGTTTACCTTAAGGCAGGGCTATCTGTAGCTAAACAGATAGCTTATCAGACTGATAAGGCCCCAGCAATACAACGGCTTTTGCCTTGCTGAAGAACCTCCCATGTTTCTGTTTTTTTCCTGTGAACTGTCAGACTGCAGTTGCAGGGCACAGTTGCTGCATTTCATGGATGAAAAGAGAGCATTCAGAACTAAACCTGGCAGCGCTAGAGGTGGCATCTTCTTCCTACTGATCAGAAGTTAGTAAAATTACCAGATCTCCATTAAATCACTCTGTGCCCTCAAAGTTAATTGCGAACCCTTGTCCAAGAATGCAGATTATACCCTGATGCTATCATAATGGACTTGTACTGGCATCTAAAATTAATGACAATATATCATGTTCAGTGCCAGAAAATTTTAATATTACCATGGTAACAGTTAGAGGCCTTCTCAGAACCACTAATTGCTACATCTACTTTGTTTATTATCTATTCTCTTGAATTTATTTTTTTTTATTTTTCAGCATTGTATACAGATCCTGAGATCTGATTGAAGTACAAAAAATTCATTTCTGCATGTGCAGTCATTGAGAAGTCCCTCCTTTTATTCCAGATGAAATCTTATCTCCATATGAGTCAGTGCCAAAATTAATGTTAAGTTCATTTTGACTTTGAATTTCAGTGCTGGTCTAATTATGCACAGAATGCTGGCCTTTCTGAAGTATGGTGTAAACTACAGAGCTAAAAGCGATGACTGACAAGACTTTGGATGGGGGAAAAACAAAATGTAAAGTATCAGAAAGCAAACATGGTGCTTTGGAAGTTTATTTGTTTGGTCACTATAGCCCAGAATTTATTTCATCACTTGTACCTTAATATTGATTGGTTATGCTAAAGAAATGAAAACTTTCGGCTGCTTTTCAAATGAAGGGGGAATGTTCCAACATTCATTTTCAGCCAATTTGGTCTGAGTCTCTTGGAGGTACGGGGGTTATCCAGGACTGTAAAATCTGTTTGCACTGAAGTAATATTCATGTTAATGAGAATCAGCCCAATCTGACTGGAGAAAATAACTTTAAAAATGTGCACAGTTTGGTACTATGAATTTAAGTAATGTCAAAGTAACACTGAAAAACTTTCCTTAAGAAAAACTAGGTTAGATATCATTAGCAAAGTAAAGACTATGTTAAGGAGCGTCTCCATAGTGTAAGCACTATGTAGTCTGTATTACTAGATGCAAGAACAACTTCAGAAAAAAAAATTATTCTGTAAGATGCTGCCCCTCCAAGCAGTTCAGATGTATGAATATGTTGGAAATTTAAGACCTGTTGGCTTCAAGCCATCTCTTATTTTCAATAAATTAGATAGAAACAGAAGGCAGCTTCACCTTTCACTAACATACAGTGTTTCTTGCCCTCTCTTGCAACTTCAGACAGTGAGCCTTCTGCTGGCTACTGTAAATCATCCAACTTTCTGCATTCATTTTCAGAACTCTTAAAGATCATACCTTTCACCCACCACTGCATCATCATACATGTTATTTCAGTGATTAATTACCCTTGTGAACCAGAACATGTTACCAAAAGCCATTAGAGCATTTAAAAAGTGAGTAATTTGAAGGAAAGCTATAATAAGATAGTCACTCAACAAAGGCTTTTATTCATTTAATCGGGAGATTTCCTTATTTTGTGTGTTATTGGGGTACAGAAATCAAATTCAGTTTGAGAACAAGTTATAATGTAAGTAAAGTGATAAAGTAGTAATGAAAACAAAGCATTTCAAGTCACAATATGTAATAGCATTTTATCAAGTGGTTAGACAGACTTATGGATTTTATTACAAGTTATGTTCCTAACCATCATTTATCTTTAGAAGTAAAATGGGCTTGTGTCATTATTCTGTACTCTGGCTATAATGGTTTGTTCTTTTCTTTTTTAATGCATTCTCAGTTTTTTATTGACATACAGAATGGATACAGTGGCTCTCCTGATTTCATATCTAGTACTTTTTTTCTAGGGACTTCCAGGACAATCATATGTTGCTTTCTATAAGCCTCAAACTTCTTAATTAGACTTACATTTAGAAAACACTTCAGGCCTGATTGATTAGGATTTTCACCTTTACAACAGTGTTGCAATTTGATAAAGCTAGAATACGTTGATGCAGAAATAAGAAATGGAAATTAGCCCATTAGATGCTGATATCTGGCAAAGAGAAGTTACCTTTTATACATATCAAATATTTAGCTTCTCCTCTCATTCTCATTAGAAGGTCAACATTTTCTTATGCTAAAAGTTTTGTAAGTAAAAATTGTTGAATAGGTAACTTTCATGTTTTATAGCTGTGTATTACCCACAAATGATTAATTTTTTTATATATTATTTAATCAATTAAGTATTAACAAAAGAATAGCTACTGTGAAGTGGTGTGGTTCATGGGACAGATGAGATAGGAAGTGAGAGGAGAACATACAAAAATAAATGAAACTTATGAAGCATCCCTCAAAGCACACATGGAATCAAAAAGCACGATAAATAAAGCCGTGTGAGAAAACTAAGCGAATTCAAGGTAGTCACCTAAAGCTAAGAACAGATACTGTGTTAGACATATGAAAACAAGAAGGACGGTAAATAGAAACAGAGAAACAGTTTCTGAAGGGACTCACTTTGATGTCTTAGAAGGAGCTGCTGAGAGACTGGTACTTATCTGTGATTGGAAATATGTTTGAGAAACTACAATTTGACATTGCCCTCTCCACTCCATCTCACATATTTCTGCCTGTTGGTTCATATATCTGCACCACATTTCCTTTTGGCCTTGGAAACACTAATTAATGCAAATAATTCAAAAAGGAACATACAGCGCTAGACACTTCAATAATATTTCCCCTCTACAAAAGAAGTTTCTTAATTCTTCTCCCCTCACAATCACACCCAACATCCTGGCCGTTCAGAAATCTAGTCCACCTCAATAGTGTGCATGAAGGTTATGAATATATGTTTAACTTGATATATAAGAATCACAAAATATCGTAACTAAGCTGGCTTATGTTAAACACCAGTATAAGCACTGAGTTCTACCTGTCTTCTCCCCAGTGGAAAGGTAGATCTCTTCTGCTTGGCCCACAAATTTACACAGAGTTGTAAGACTTCTACCCTTCCTTCAAATTTGATAAAAACTAGCAAGTAGGTCCCAAAGTTTTGGAAAGAGAGGAAAAGTTCTTGAAACAGGTGGATGGATAAATGAACATCTTGCCAGCACTACCACAATAAATATTACTCCTCTAGGAAATCAGGTTAAAAATACAAAAGAACACATAAAACTTTAGAGGGAGAAATCTCCCCAGTGCTTTCTGGCACCTGCTTTAAGGTTGCATTGCTTACTTTGTTGAACGGATGGGGAATGTGGAACTGAAGAGAAACACTCCTCACACACAGTTATCAGTCAGAATAACCTTAATGCTGAGTATGGCATTTTTTTCTTTACAGCTGCAATTTCTATTCCAGTTGGGTTAACTTGTTGTTTGGAAATGTTTTTTGCATGAACGAGCATTTTACTAGTAGAGAATGATTGTGCCCTAGAGCTCTGCCTGTCTGCATTTCATCACATTATGTAACTACTTCATGTCTATAAAAGCTATCTTCTCGTGCAGTGTGTACGTACCTCCGTTGCTGACAGCTTTTTACCATTTGAACCATGTTTCCTTCCCTCTTTTCCATTTAAGCTGGGAATGAGACCTACCTTTTCCTTCTAGCCTTGTCGTCCCTTCAGGAGGTGAGCAGGCCTACTTGGAAAATTTCCTTGAATTCAGAAGTTTTGTTGCTTCTGCTGCCTTATTAAGAAAGAGAGATTTTCTTGGCAAGACAAGCGTTTCGAGGACAAGAGTCGAGTCATGAAGTTAATGAGCAAAGACAGCATTAAGTCCAGCACTTATAAGGCATTACAAATAAAACAATTGTCATCCTTCAAAACTTCTAGCAAACATAGAAAATTTTTATCTTTCCTTCTCTCAAATTTAGAAGCCATCAAGGGGGAAAAGTGGATGTAAGACGTTAATAAAATCTACCATTCAAAAACAAGTGGATATGCATATTCATTAAGAAAACAGCATCGCCTGAAACATTCTAGGAATTAAACTATGATTCACTTGACAGTGCTGTCTCACAAATACATAAAGACAGTTAATGAATGGCTTTAGTTGTCTGGTTTCAGGACATTTTTAACCACTAACTATTTGCTAATAACTCAGTGCTGGAAGAGATCACATTGCCAGTGGCATAAATCAAAGTCTAGTTATGAAGAATATTTCCAATATGCTACCCTTTATGTGAAATCAAAATTATTACTCTGCTTTCCTCAGACTAAACCTTGGTATTCAGCCACAAAGCAGAAACACAACCCAAAATTAAATTTAAAAATTTATTGGGCTGCCAACTTCCTATTTATGAGGACAACTTTGATGGACAGAATGAGAGGGAGCACACAAGCAGTGTGACAGCACCTGGGGCTTTTGCTACAGTTAGATTTATTTTCAGCCAAGGGGCAAGAACATGGAAAACAGTATTCATCTGTGAGTTTAATTCATATGTGCTAGTTTTTTCTTCACAAACAGGGGTGATGTTTGGACAAGAAAAGTAGTTTGAAGTAGCAGACTGTAAATATATGGCTGATACAGCCTCTTCTTTAGGATGCTGGAGGCAGCCGTGCAGTTTTAGGAGATTCTCATGGGTGGAGTTAGGAAGAAAGCTTCTCTCAGCTCCAGGGATCTGGGCCATCTGAGACACAGATCCCACTCCTCCACTCAAGCTCTTTTCAGGGGATAGAGCAGGGGTACAGACCTTTTTTTTTTTCTTTTGTTTTCCCATGCCTTTTTGTAGATGCTCATTAAAACAGCAAATGTGCTTGTTTCCCTCCTTCACCTCCACAGTCATAGCTGAATCACAGTCTGAGGAAAATTTGCCAGGGTGTGAAGACAGCCACCTGTATGAGATTTTGTCTATGCAGGGCAAAAATCTGAGCTTTATGTAATCCATACAGGGGGTAAGAATCAGATGCTTTATGAGTAATATTTGTGAAGAGCTCCAAAATTTGCTGGATGAACTGGAAATCTTGTAACACCATGTCTCTGAAGAAAAGCTTTGTCATGAGAATCATGAAAGCACAATCTATTTGAAAACACAAGTTTAGAGGGAAGGGGTTGATGGAAATGGAGATGGGCATACCACAGCTGTCAAGCTAGATCCAATAACGTGCTTGCAGGAATAACTAGTATCGGTGGCCTCCCATAACTACCCCTAGAACCAACCCTAGGAGATACCTCTTGGTAATGTGCAACAGTTCAAGTTTCTCCTGGGACCTAACTGTTGTTATTTTTGAAGATACTCACTTGCAAAGAATCCCTCCAACAGGCTCCTCATGTCACGCTGGCACCGCAGCCCAAAGGATGCCAGGACCTCTCCTCCCCTCTCCCTTGGGACTCCGTGCAGAAGAGATGGTACTTCTCCATACACCAGGGGCAGGGCCAGGAGATGGGGAAGAAGAGCCCGCGCAACACTTGGCAATCAGCAATTCTTTTATGAAGTGCAGGGAGACCTTGCACAGGCCAGCTGGGCCTCCCTTTCCCGCCGATGGGATGCCTGGATGTTTCGCCCCCCTGCAGCCACTGCCAAGCATGGGGGGATGTGCCACTTGCAGGAAGCCGGGTCTGTGGGGGGTCACTGTTGCCACCATCTCATCCAGGGTAGCCCAGGCATGGGATGAGGAGGGGGCTGGAGTCCAAGCGCATGAAGGGAAGTGGAGGGCATTCCCTGTGCCCAAGGTGCAGCAGAAGGGCACAGAGGAGCGATCACCAGGAAAGGGGCCCTCAGCCCCCCTGACCCTCCTTCCTCTCCCACAGTAAGGCATCTTTTGGACCACAGAACCCCCAGCTCCCAGAACAACCATATTTGGCCACGCATATCCACCACCACAGTGGCCTCCTGATGTCATGAGTCACCTCACTGCCCTCTGTTCCAGGCCTTATAAATACAGGGACCCTGGCAGCTGGCCCACAATTCACTGAGCTTCGAGGCCCTCGAATGAGAAGGATGCTTGGTAGCAAGAGGTCCCAGAGCAGCAAGGCGGGTGGCTGCCCACCTTTGCATGGGGCAGCAGAGACGTGGCTGCAGGAACCACGGAGGAAGAGGAGGTGGCGTCAGAGGGGGGGCACCATCAGCCGCATGTTAGCGATGGTCATTGCTTATGTAGCTGATGGTGTGGAGTCCATGGAGGTAGATCCACCCAAAGGTCAGGAAGAGCTGATGGAAGTGGATCCACCTCCAGCATGGCTCACCTGGCACCACTACACCATGCCAGGGCTCCCCTCCATGATGCCATGGCAGCAGCATCGCAGGAGCGCCGGCCAGCGCCCTACCATCGGCCCAGCCTCCACCTCTGGCATTAGCTGGGAGGCCCAGCCTCCATGCCTGGCCATCCTGTGGGCTCACCTATAACATCTCCTGGCAATCAGCAATTATTTCATTGATTGCCCCGGGTGGTGTGAGCCCTTCTCTCCCATACCCCACCCCCACCCCTCCCGAAGGGGTGCCATCTCCTCTGCTCCGAGCCCCATAAAAGGAGATGAGACGACCTGGCTTCTCCCACGCTGCTGTGCCAGGGTGACAGGAGTTGTCCCTCAGAGGGCCACCAAGGGCCCTGGGGCCTGGAGATGGAGTTTCTTCAGTGTGAGGACAAGAAGGCTGCCGGACAGGTGGTTAAAGATGAAGCCAGACCCTCCACGATGGTGCATGAAGAATAGCAACAGATGAAGCAAAGAAGTTAGAGAGACAGCTCTTCCTTTGGAGAAGCAGAAGACTGCAGTTCTGCCGGGAAGAAGTGCTGGCCTTCAGCGTTAAGGTCTCTTCTAGATGCTTCATTAGGAGCTCTTTTCAAGATTAGGCAATAAACACAATTTTAAACACAATAAAACAAGAAAAAAAAACAGTAAAATGCTTTTGTCCTCTCTTATTTGGTACTTCAGTGACTGCATCTGGACCCCTGTGTCCCCTCCTGGTCTCCCCAGTCCAGGAAGGACACTGATGCATGGGGTGTGCGCCCAGCTCAGGGTCTTTGAGATGGTGAGGGGCCAGGGCACACGGCACACACAGCAAGCTGAGGGAGCTGCCTCTGGTCATGAAGGTGGTGAGACACTGGAGCAGGTTGCCCAGAGAAGTTGTGGATGCCCCATCCCTGGAAGTGTTCAAGGCCAGGTTGGTTGGGGCTTTGAGCAACCTGACCTACTGAAAGATGTCCCTGCCCATGGTAAGAGGGTTGGACTGGATGATCTTTAAAGGTCCCTTCCAACCCAAGCCGTTCTGTGATTTCATGATTCCATGATTCTATGATTCTATGATTCTACGATTCTATGATTTTTAGGTCAGTCCAGTTCATCAGGAAGTGACTTCTGCCGTAATAGGCCCACAATACTGATCTGTGCCCTCTGACAACCTTTCTAGATGAAGCTAAAGAAAGTTATTAGCCCCTTTCCAATGCTCGTCTGTGAAAATAAACTTTTGAGGCAGTAGATTTGGACTGATGCATAATTTAATGCAATTAATGTGCTGCACTGTGGATGCATTAGTGAATGTGGCACAAAGGGCAATGCATGCTGAAATCTTGTGAACTATCAGTCAGATTTGTTAGTTTCTCACTTCTGTTGCACTGTCTGAAATTGTCATGCTTCACTCAGGCATGGTAAAAGCCTAGAGAGCTGTGCTGTAATGTTTTGAATAGCTGACATGAGTAATGGTCTTCAACATAATGGCATGAGGTAAAGAACTCACAGTACTCTGTGATATGGTGTTACTCTGCATCTCATTTATCTACAGCTAGCCACACTACTTACAGTGAGTATTACACTGCTGCTCTTGACAAGAGCACCTCAGAAGAGCCAATTTGCATGTCTATAAGCTTTTGCCATACATTAGCAGGGAACATGTAAAGTATTGTTCAGAGGTTTGCACGCAGATAGCCTTTCTCTAGAAACCCCTGGGATTGCATTGCTATTTCCCTTTTTATTTTATTAAATGGAATAAATAGAAGCGCATCTTCATGGGCTCAGATGAACTAAAACTACATTTTTCTCACCTTACAAGAAATAAATAGCATCCTAACACAGATCCTTAAATCTCCCCATCAGACAAACAATGCTTAGCACATCTGATCATTGTACTTCACAAGCGTGATTCAAAACACAAGAGTCTTGGTGGAAGTTTCCTACTTTAGAAACTCCAGATTTTTAATCAAATTTCAGTGTAAATCTGAATCTCTTATTGTAAAATCAGTGAGTTTGAGAAAGGTGTAAGACTGGAGCCAAATTAGAGTTTCATAATCAGCCTTTACATCTGCAAAATTAGAATCCAGGTTTGACTATCAAAGATATGATGAAACTAGGATTTTGATGTTAGGGTTAAAAAACATATTGCCTGGGTTTTAGCTGTTATGCCTGAATTCTGTTACAGTCCTGTTGCTCAGCATGTTGTAAGCACCGACAGCATGCCTCTGATGTGTATTTTTCTTTTTTTCCTAATTATAATCCACACATTAAATTGGATTCCTCTTCTTTTCAGCCAGCTCCTATGCAGTCTGTGATCACAGATTTCCATACAGTTTATGCTTAAATGTTTTTCTTGATTTGTTTGCCAAACGTCTTTATGCATTTAGTCAAACAGTATAGAACAGAACAGAACAGAAATGATCTCTTGTATTAATTGTTCATGCTTGCATCATGTTGCTTTCATTTTTGCCTTTCTAAAGGAAGCTGTAATACAATGAATAAATGTCCTTTTTGTTCTTATTAATTTCTTAAGCCTTTAAATACTGGTATTAATAACAGACATTATATTATTGAAGATAGTAATAAACTTTTTTATCTGACAATATCACTGACCCATTGGTGCTATGCTAGAATTTCGTAGCTTTAAACAATACATAGCAAAATTAAAAAAATAACCTAATCCAGCAATGCTTATGAAATATGAATATAAGAGATGCTAGAAGTTCAATACGGCAAGAAGAATGTGATAAATAATCTTGAGAATATACCTCAAGATTTTTTGGGGAAGGGAATTTGATTCTTTGAAGTTTTATGAAATTTCTTCTTCGTTTTGCATTATGATCAAACCAACACCTTAAAAAATATTTTTACCCCCTCACCATGTCACAGCTACCCTTCTCCAAAGATTAATATTTTCCAAAGATTAATACTTAAATACTTAACTATCTAAATTCTTAATAAGGAGGTGCAACAGTTTCAACTATGATTCTCACTGAAGATGTAAGGGGCCCAGGTTTAAATCCTCCCTCTATCCAGAGCAAGTACCACAGACTCAAACTTAGTTATTCCACATGCCAAGTAAATGTACATGCCATTCAAGTGTTTTTCTCCTTAAATTTTGACCACTGACTGCACCCTAGATCTTAGAAACCTTTCTCTGTCAAATGGTGTGCTGGTTTTGGCTGGGAAAGAGTTAATTTTCTTCACAGTAGCTAGTATGGGGCTGTGTTTTGGATTTGTGCTGAAAACAGTGCTGATAACACAGGGATGTTTTCATTCCTGCTGAGCAGTGCTTACACAGCGTCAAGGCCTTTTCTGCTTCTCACCCCACCCCACCAGCGAGTGGGCTGGGGGTGCACAAGAAGTTGGGAGGGGACACAGCTGGGACAGCTGACCCCAACTGACCAAAGGGATATCCCATACCATATGACATCATGCTCAGCATATAAAGCTGGGGGAAGAAGAAGGAAAGGGGGGATGTTCAGAGTGATGGTGTTTGTCTTCCCAAGTAACTGTTACGCGTGATGGAGCCCGGCTTTCCTGGAGATGGCTGAACACCTGCCTGCCAATGGGAAGTAGTGAATGTATTCCTTGTTTTACTTTGCTTGCATGTGCAGCTTTTGCTTTACCTATTAAACTGTCTTCATCTTAACCCACGAGTTTTCTCACTTTTACCTTTCTGATTCTCCCACTGCGGGGGGAGTGAGCGAGCTTCTGTGTGGTGCTTAGTTGCCAGATGGGGTTGAATCACAACAAATGGTTATATTCCTGCAGAGTAAGTTTTTCTTGCAATAATGCAGCATTCAATTAATAAGTGGCTAAAATTTCCGAATAGAGGATTTTTAGTACTCCAAGTGGTCAAGGTTTGGTTTGGGGGTTTTTTTTATAAATGTCCCTTGATCCAACTCTTTGGTCATATGCACAGTGCCCCATAATGACATGCTTGGTTTTGTTCTCAGTAATGATCTAAAAAAAATGTTACCTAATATATAGCTGATTTGACTTTTTGTGGTACCCTGGAACTATTTTGGAAACCTTTCATTCCTGGAGTGAAAGTATATATGAGGTATAGCTTTTCAGTTTCTGAAATGCAACAGGACCATAGCTAGGGCAGTCACAGGGGTTTTAAAGCATTATTTGAAGGTGAAAGGATTTTCCAGCTCAGGAATGGAGCAGACATCTTCTTAACAAACTTGAAATTGAAGAACACATTCCTTTGACTGGTTTCACTGCTATTATCAAAGCCTGCATCCTGAAATGTATTCTAGCACATGCCTCATGATATGCCTGTCATCTGGGCCTGACAAATTTAAATAAATGATTGAATTTACAAACACACATACATATCTTTAAAAATATTAAGGCAAGAAATGTTTTCTGAATCTTTATCCAGCTTACAGGTAGTAGGACTTATCTGAAGGAAGTTTTTGAGGTATGTTTGCTTGTTTTTTGTTTTGGGAACTACTGTCTCAAATGGAAAGTTTTTACTAAACTTGCATCAGATTGTTTTCTCAGATAGAGAGTGAAATTTCTGGTCAAATGAGAGGACAGTGCTTGTTGTATCTGTATCACAGCAGAAAATCCTCCTCAGTTCTCTAAAATCCCAGGTAGGAGCTGTAGTCAATGTGCTGGAGAACTGGCTTTGTACAATGCTTTCTGCTGGAATAGATCCTCTTTATGTTAACAATTAAATATACATTGATAGGAGTGTCAGTCTTAGAAGAAGAACTTCACTTGGTTCTCACTCAGTACACAAAAGTATCCTAATCCCTTGGTGCTTTGTTCTGCAGTATGGAAATTCTGCAGTATGGAAAAGGCTTTGTCTGTGGGGTTTGGTGGGGGAGAAAAATTGAAGAAGTCTCATTTACAGATTGATGCGGAGCTAAAACTAACACAGAAGCCCTAAGGCCTTTGCAAGTGGAATTCAGGGGACTGTTTGGCTTTGGCTTTTGTAGAGTAGAAAACAACGATAACAGAAAACAAACAAACAACACCCCCCCCCAGCTTCTCCTCCAGCAAAAGGAAAGAGACTCTCTAGCTTATGTGTCCTTACAAATCCCAGCCCTCCGTTTTGCATGTTAACATACAAAGGCTATTTTATACTTTACAAAATGCTCCCCTAAAAAACAATTACATAGTGTTGTGTTTGTGCTGCTGTTAATACTGGGGCAACGATGTAGACACAATTTTCTTTCCCTGCAGCTTTTATTTCTGCAGGTTATTTACTGATGATTTAGTCTACCAAATATTTCTGAGAAGACATAAAACAATCCCAAGAACCATGTAGTCCTTCAACATGGTTTTATACATGTTATTTTCAAATGCCTCAAAATTCCCCTATAGTCACTTTTCAGACTTCCTTGTCTCTATTAACATTCCTTGATGTGCCTCGGCATCCTGACCTTGCAATGTTTTGTCTGATAATTTTCAACTTTTCTCTCTTTCAATCTTAATTGCCTCTGCTCTCTGAGTCTTCTTGCAAACCACTTCTTATAGCACTTGAGGCAGAACTGGCAGAGATGTCACTGCTACACAACAGGGGTTTCAGCTGCTGCTAATTTGCTCCCACATATACAGAAGTGTTTTCCAGAGGCACTGTTTCTTGTGATTATGTAAAAATATGACTTATCTAATGGAAATAAGGCAGTGACAGATGTAACTACTTTTCAACACCAGAACAGAGAACTTTTAATAATGAAATAATGAATCCCTGCATACTATGTAACATTTTACTTCTATATTCCAACCATAATGTTAAAAGCAATCAAGACTCAGCAGTTATTTTACATTTAAAATGGAATAGTGAAGTATATTTGATGTTCTCTAAAGCCAAGCTTTAGAACACATGGACCCTGTTTGACGGCTGTCTATCTCCCAGTTATTGTGTTTACACATATGAATGAAACAATTGGCCCATTGAACTAAAAGCAGCCAAAACCTTTTCAGGAAATGCAGCATCTGCTGGGGAAAAAAAAAGAAAAAAAGAAATCTTGGACAACTATTAAATCAGCACCAGGTTCAATTCTTTGTTCTGCTAACTGTTTGGGATATTACCATGACTTAAGAGTAGAGTGACCTTTTTTTGAGTCTTTTTTATTGTGTTTGCTTGACATTAAAGTCACGCTTTTTGTAGATGTCTGCAGCAACTTGAAAATCAACAGAAATCATTGATTTTTTTCTCTTGTTTGTATTTACAGGAAAGAATGTTGTTGGTTTTTTTCCCCCACACAGAGTTATTAATTCTAAAAAAGGAAAAGTAGGTTTCTTGTTTAGCAAACACATGTACCAAAGATAGTAATATGTCCTTCTACAATTATTATTTGAATGTTTAATTTATAAATTATCACAATGAAAACTACTGTTGCCACAAATAATAACACCATTCTTGACAATCCATTGGATTTAAGAACATTGCTGAAATCTCATAAACAAATCAGATTGCCAGGAAAGCTCCAAAGAGAATATTAGAACACACCACATAGAGTAGCTGCCATTTTAATGTAGAAATGTGGACTGGGTATGAAAACCAACTCTCTTCCTCTCTCCTTCCATTTATAAAGGAAAAAAATGCAAATATTGTGGGATCCCCATGTCCTGATACCTGATTCTTTTCTATTCACTTTTTTTCTTTTCTGTATCTAACCTTGTGTGATTTTCATTATTACAGCCTGTATATTCATCTCTAGCACCACTTAAATCCTTCCCATAAAGCCTGTGGTCCTGATCAGGAAATGAGATTTCTGTGCCTTCTCAGTAATGATGACCAGCCAAAGCTCAGACCTAGGTCAGATAGCTGAAATCAGGACAGACCAGGACCCATAACCAGAATACTGAGTGAGTGTTCCAGCTGAAGTGGTTTGTTAGGGATGTAATCAGACCTGGACACCAGGAAAACTGGCAGATTCTACATGAACTACTGAAGGGATTAGTTGAAGGCAAATGTTGTGTCAGCCTAAAGATTGGAGAGCCTAGAGAACTAAGCAGTAGGGCATATTTTCTGATGAAAAATAGGGCCAAAGACAAGAGCCAGTACAGGGCCATTGGACAGGTACAAGGAACTGTAATAAGGTCAGAGCTGGCACCTAAGGTAAGACCAGAGCAGAGAAACCACAAGGAACGGGAATCTGACAAAACCACAGCATCTGATCTACATCATGAAGTCTGTAGAATTCCTTAAGTTCTAGCTAAGAAGGGAAGAGAGCAATCTCTGTATTAAAAATT
>VYZW01033937.1:10492-52657 GCA_013401315.1 Balaeniceps rex
AATAAGCACAGAATGTTGGAGAAACACTTTTCTAATGATGCGAAAAGCATCTGTAATAAATCTTAAAAATAATGAACGTGTGCTTTAACTGTTTTGTTTATAACAGCTGTGGTTCCAAAAAAAAGTCATTGTTGGTGTATCTGAGATGCTGGGTGAAAATTTTTGTTCCACACAATAATCCCTTTCTTTTTTCTTCAGTACCCCCTGCAGTAAAGGGGAGGGATTTGTCCTGTTTAAATAAGTTTAGCACTTAGGTGTTTGCTCTTTATAGAAGTGTAATAAAATACTCAAATAATATTTTGCACGTCAGTTTGTGGATCGCTTTACTCAGACATTACTAATAATCCCTATCAGTTCTTTTTAGTTTGTTCAAAGTTCCTTCACAGCAAATGTTACAGACAGATACAGTACGAATGAAGTGCATCTGCTTTTTATGTCTCCAGTCTGTACAAAACTCAGTTTACACACGTTTGGTTTGGGGGTCTTCTCCTTACCAGGGGAATGCCACACTTTATGAATATATATTAAAACATGAACAAGCAGGCTTTGGACACAAGTTGTTAACAGTGAACTTGTAAAACTCTGTCTTGTCTTTCTGTTTTTGTTTGTTCCCTCCCCACCCTGTGTTCAGATCACGGAAACCAACCTCAGTGATGCGGTGTATGTGTCCTCTTTATGATCCCAATAGACAGCTCTGGATTGAACTTGCTCCTATGAGTATTCCAAGGATCAATCATGGAGTATTGTCAGCAGGTAAAGGGGAACTTTGTATTTGTAAAGTCAATACTATGAAAACTTACCAGTGCCTCAAAATCTGAGATACAGCTTATAATAATACTTTTTTCTTTAAGATTGACTGCACTGGGGTTATTTCATGCTTCCCCTTTGTCTGCCCAGAACATTACTTGATTCTGTGAAAATCCCTGTCATCCGAGTGTCTTAAAATCACTATTCCTGCAATATTTTGTGGGAATCTGCTACGTCTGTCTCTCCAGGAGTATTTCATGTTTTAAGTAAATTCTAGTTGCTGCATCACTGAATATGTTGAAGAGTCTCTGCAGACGTAGGCTTGAGTCCAGGTATAAATATGTGCTTTACCTTCTCCAGTCCAGAGTTTGACCTGTGACTGGTCTGAATCTCTTAGCAAATTCCAGGATACAGCTCACCAGTCATGTTGCCTTGCTCAGTGTACAGGTGTGAGCCCTGTTTTTAAGATGATGTTATGTTTTGTTTTACAGAAGGATTTTTATTTGTGCTTGGTGGTCAGGATGAAAACAAGGGAACGCTAAGCTCTGGGGAGAAATATGATCCAGATACCAATTCATGGAGTTCCTTACCACCAATGAATGAGGCAAGATCACTATCTAACTGTTGGGATTTAAGTTTTTACTTTGGCAAAATGTTCTTTTCTTCTGTAAAATTTTATTCTGAATCTCCAGTCACTTGCATCTTACACATTCAAAATCATGCTACAGACTGACTTCTGTTTATATCCTGTTGTTATACTTGTGGTGTCATACTGACTGCCGGATCTGGAAAAACGAAACAATTAGTGAAGAGCTAGCTGTAAAGATGAACTACAAAATTTCAGGAATTTCATAATGAATCAGTCATATAGTATACTAAATGTTCTGCATATACTGGCCTTCTGCAACAAGAGAACTCTTAAATGGACAAAGGGATCAGGCTGTGCGGCAAAGATGGACAGAGGACTGGCCAACATACAGAACTTGGCTTGCACAGATGTATTTAGGTTTGGTTTGAGTTAATGCTTCCCTCTTCATATTTGCATACCATCAAAAAATAAGCTTATTATTTGTAAACATGTATCCTTAATACACCTGTGTTTTTATCTTCTTAAATCAGCATAGGGTGTTTATTAAGAAATTGCTGTTTGCCACAGGATTTTCCTCATTGCAGTCTCTGGTTGGCAAAGGCCTGTAGTGTTGGCCACACTTGTAGTTACGTTGCATTAAGTTTCCTGCTTACTATGAGTAAGACTTTACAGTACATGATGTTTCCTGTTTACTGTGAGACTGAGGGTAGCTGTGCTCCTACATACAAACTAGAAGAGCTGCCTTTTCACAGATAATGGGTCTGAGTTTTGCTGCTTGTAGAGACCTGAAAGCAACAGCTTTGTCATAGAGACCACTGCTATGCAAACTGAAATACAGCCAAGCTCTATTCTTAGATTTCTGTGTGGTCTCTTTGGCTTTTGCTGCTCTGTCTTTTTTGAATACCCTTTGTTTTGTTTAGTTGAATAAATTAATATTCTTATTCTGGAGTTTAGGACTTCACCATTTAAAAAAACAAAAACCCAAACAAACAAACAAAAAACCCCAGGCATAATACCAATATCACTTTGCAGACTGGTATGCTGAAAAAAAGATTGTATTGATTTATTCACAATGGCAGTTCTGTTCTACAATGTTGACTTTATTGATATTCCTTAGGCACGACATAATTTTGGTGTGGTAGAGATTGATGGAATTCTGTATATTCTGGGAGGTGAGGATGGTGAAAGGGAGCTAATCTCTATGGAGAGCTACGATATTTATAGCCGGACCTGGACCAAGCAGCCAGACTTGACCATGGTTAGAAAGGTAAGAACTGCATTGTATGTTATTGCATTACTTACTGTTAAACAGTTAATACCAACATTATCTATATATGTTTTTTATATATATATACACACACACACACTTTTCAACCTTTTGTGTCAAGTAGAAGCTGTAACAAATAGTTCCAAAATGAAATAAGGGAGAGCAGCTTCTTTATTTATATACCAAAACAAAACTGTGGCTGAGAATCTTTATGCACAGCATTGTTTTGACATGCGTAACAGGCAACCCAAATACATACGTGTGTGTATGTGTATATAGTTAGTTTTGCGCTCTCGATACTGTGTGTTGTGTGTAATTTTAGATTTTTTTTCTTTTTTCCACAAGATTGGCTGCTATGCAGCTATGAAGAAGAAAATCTATGCAATGGGTGGAGGCTCCTACGGAAAACTCTTTGAATCTGTTGAGTGTTATGACCCTAGGACTCAGCAGTGGACAGCAATCTGTCCTCTGAAAGAGAGAAGGTGAGTGAAAATGGAAGGGGGGAGCTAGACTGCTGTGTGCAACTTTTTTTTTTTTAATGCTCTGATGAGAGGAAGTTGTCCTTTCTCTGATGAATCCCTGAAGATGGCTGTCAGAGGCCCCATGGATTTCGCCATGTCTTTCTGAATCGTGGTGGCCTGTAGTAACATGTGGCTGCGTAAAGATAAGCATCCAAGCAATAAATACGAATTTTGTAGAAATACACTCCTGATGTTACAATTAGTACTACCCTGATGCAAAACGAAAACCAGAAATTGTGGTTCAATTGGAACTTCAGATTTTGACCAGAGGTACTTTGCTATTTTATTCCTTTATGTGGTCTGAATTAAGTGCTTACAATTCATATTCATGACTTATCTGATCTTGTTGAACATATACGAGGGGGTGTGTGTATATAAATTAAAAAAAAAAAGTAAAAAAAAAAAGTAAAAAAAATGGAGAAAGCTCAGAAGGATATATGAAATGGTTTTGATATGTTGCTTTTTTTTTTTTTTTCCTTATTTGGATTCTCAGATTCGGGGCAGTGGCCTGTGGAGTTGCCTCTGAACTTTATGTATTTGGTGGGGTCAGGAGTCGTGATGACAGTCAAGCCAGTGAGATGGTGACATGCAAATCTGAATTTTATCATGATGAGTTTAAAAGGTAACTAGCTGTAGCTATAAACATAGAAAATGCGTGCCTTACACGTTCACCTGTCTGTTTGCCCCTCCTTTGCTCCACCACTTCAAAGCATATTAGATCTTTGCCATGCGTCTCTGTTACTCATTTTACTTTTTATGATCCAGTATGGCTGTTACCAAATGTCCATCTGCTTCAGTGGCTTGTCCCTCTAAGATACCAAGCCTAAAGCCCTGTGCTACCACGTCAGTCTTGAGTGCCCCTGAACAGGAGAAATGCCTTGATCATACAGGATTGGCTGTTTCTTTCCCTGCCCTCTGCAGTTTCCCCAAGTGCAGGGTACTGCTGCACACCCCCTCCCCAATGCCCTAGGCTCCTTGTGAGTGCTTATGGAGGAGTGTAAGTATGGACAGGGATACTTCTCCATGATCCAGTCCTATCTCCAGGGATTTGCCGCTTAAAGAATCCCTAAGCTAGAGCTAAGAAATTGTCATGCATTTTTGTTCCAAGCATTTATAGCTGGTTGGCTTTTTGAACCCATGTAGGCTTTTGCCATAGGAAAGACACTATGAATGCTATACATTCCACAGCCGCCTCGACACCCTGTGCATGGCTAATCTTTTGATTGTTTTAAATCTGCTTCTGATGACTTCATCTGTTATCTCTTGGCTCTGGTATTGCAATCCACCTTACTACATGTGGTAACTATTCAAAATGTTACATTAGACAGAATTTTGTGTATAGTCACCTTATTCTCCACTGACATGCTTTGGTTCCTCCAGTGTTTTTTTTTCTTGCATATAACTATAAATTGGATGATTCTCCTTTTTTATAAACTAAATTTAAATAAGACTTTGTGGTCAGATGTTTCAAGGCTCGTTGGCAGTGGAGGAGATAAATACATCTGTATTACAAGGCAAGACTGATTTATGATGTGACCTGTATAAAAGCGCACAAAAATAGAATAGTAGATGTACGTTCATTATATAATTTTCTTGCAAGATGTAGATGTAAAGAGACTTTAATTTCTGTATGAAGAGGTCTTCTGCATTGTTCAAAGTGATGTCCAAACTAGCTATAATCAAAGCTGGAGAAAAACCACTGTTCAAAGTGGTTATAGGAAGCAGACAGATAAGAAAGGCTGTTGCTGATGATGCTCTCTAGCATTTTCTAGCCCTATGGGGGTGCGGGGAAATGCTAAAAGCTGATTAACTTTTTGGCAAGAGGTCTTTGAAAGGGAAAGAATTCTGGAAAGAAGTGCTCCCCTGTCTCCTGCTTGCTATTTTTAGTTGATTTGCCTGAAATATTTCCAGGCCGATTCTGTTCTTCAAAAGGTGGTATATAATAGCTCATGATTCTTCACCAGCAACTGTAAACCTGTTTCACTGGTTGATATAGACTGAGCTTTCAGAAAGTGGAGTTTGAAAAAGCCTGGAGGTTCCAGCCTAGGTGCTGCAGGTGAGTCCTTGGTGCCACCTGCTGACTGCAGCACAGACGCCTGCCCGGCAGTATTTCTAATGTGTGTATTTGTGTCTTTGCTTGGTGGCAGCCCAGAGGTGTTACAGGATTCAAGTAAAATTATAATAAAAATCCAGTTGCTTCAGGTCTTGTTCTAGCACCCCATATGTTGTGCGCGTGGCGCAAGGGCTGTGCTGGCACAGAGGAAGGTGATGCAGCGGCAAGTAATGCGGGTCTCGAGTCGCTGGGGGAGGCACGTGTTGAGGGCTGCTGAGATATTCAGACTTTGCCTTTCTGCTCTGCCACTGCTCAGAATTTAGAAATTTAACTTGGCATAAAATTGTGCTTGCACTGCAGGTGGTTCACAAGTTGTGTGTTTTCCTTTGGAAACGAAGGGCCAGCGAAGACCGGGACGATGGCCACTTCTGCTTCTAGTGCTGCTGGCTGGGGTTTGTGCCTCTGCTCTCTGTTTTGGAAGGCCCGCGGTTCCAGCCCGGGGAGGCAGAAGGGGTGTCACTGGCCAGGAGAGGGTGCAGTGTTACTGTGTTATGTTCTACTACTTCAGCTCGTGGGGTCTAACAGTAACCCCGAATTTTGGTACCCTTGGAGTGCTGTGCGGGGTGGATGCCTTTCAGGGTGGCTGTGACCGTGAGACCTGAGCAGTTGTATCTGTGTGGAAAAGAGAGAAAGTAGCCATAAAGGGACTTCCCTTCAGAATGTTCTTAGCAAATATTTCTGCCTGCCAAATACCAAGACAAAAATACTTTGTTGTCTGGTACTCTGCTTTGAAGTAAGATTGAATCTGGAAAATTATCATAATTTCATTATAATACTGTTTCACAAATATCAAATGAATACCAAATGAGGGCAAGTTGACTCCCTGGAAAACATGAGGGTATTATTTCCTGGGCTGATTTAGAAATAGCAGAAAACAAATCTAAATCACTTTATTTTGAGTGAAGGATGAAAGCTTAAATAATATGCTCCTCTTAAGTCTGTGAAAACCTTATGCTAAACGTGGATGTGTGTGTTTGATTAGTTAAGCAGTTCCACTTGCACTGCGTATCATATGCTCTGCTGTGCATCATTACTCAAGAGTAAAGCATAAGTGATGCTATAGATTTTACTACAGGTGGACAGTATCTCTCTCTCAGTTCCTTAGTGCATAGTTAATGTGATATATACAAAGACTGATTCTTCATCTTAAACATTATGCAGTTGCTACAAGGTGATTAATTTATAATTGATAAGTGCGTTTATTTCCTCAGCAATAGTTTCTGAAACAAAGGTAATAAAGGTAATTAATCCCCTTCAAATGAGCAGCTTCAAAAAGTTATCATGAAGGATATAAGCACCTTCAGACTCCACAGTGCATATTCTTTTTTGTAGTGACAGTGAAGGAATAATACTAGAACTGTCAAAGCTGAAATATCCCATTGACAGCATATGCGTATATTATTGACGGAAGTCCAAAAGCGTTAGGTTAAGAGAGATTTGTGGAGAGGAGGAGTTTGTTAGCAGCAGTGGGTCAAAAGCACAGCGTGTAAATTCTAGCAGTCTCAAACCAAAATTCACAGTGTTTTTTAATGGTTACATACTGGTATTGCATGCTTCATAATGAGCTACAGACTTTTCCAGTAGTTTTTAAGTAAGCGCAGAACTCCATGTTCACTTTCTTTTTGAACGGAAAGAGTTTTTTATACTGTGAGTTCAGCCATCAGATATTGTTGGTTTACAGGTACGTGCAGCACGTGTGATCTGCATCGTTTTTCATGTGCCTCAGCTCTCATTACCTGAGAATACAGGATTTAGCATCATCCTAGGCATCCAGAGTCCATGAGGTTCTGAGTTATGGGTTTTACTTTAGCGTAGAAGTCTAAGTATGTACTTACATCAGTATTTAAACACATTAATTCATATAAACCGGCATAATTCTGGCTTAAATTGGATTAAAGGTCTGAAGTTTAACTTGATTAATATTGCTTACTTTGACAGTAACTTACTCCAGAATAACTTACAGTGCACAGTCTTTCAAAATTGTTATTCTTAACTATGACGCAGACTTCTAAAGACTAGGAATATGCTGAGATCTTCACACTAGCAAAAAAATAAACATTGAGACTCCTGTTTAAGCTATACTGTATAAACAAGTAATAAAATAAATTAAGTGAGACAGAATAGTAGCGTACACATGAAATGTGGACAGGATAATGTAGAAAATAATTCTCATATTTGAACTACGTCTGTAACTCACATTTTTCAATTAATAAATGTTTTGTCAGCCTGTCTTTAGAGTCATGTGCATGAGTGAATTTTAAGTGAACTGAGGATAGGAAATACGTATGTCAGACTGCAGGTTTTTTCAGGATGTAGATTTATTTTTTTCCCCCCAGAGGCTATAGATTGAACTTTGTGTGCATTGTATGCTCTTTTTTTAAAATATCGATCAAGCTAAAAATAGATTTAAAAAAATGTGAAAGTGGGAGATGGAGATGTAAGGGTATTCTTCGCTCAATGGTCCAGTGTTGGTCTACTCCACAAAAAGCAGGAAACCTTAACTTCATATTAAAGACCTTGCTGGGCCAGTCTTTCCTTCTACCAGAGGTCGTAATTTAATAATATGCCTCTGTGCATCACGCAGGTGTGTGGAGAATTGGATGATGTCTGTATGCACTGTTTTGTTTTTTTTTTTTCAGTGTGCATATTTGGAAATATTTAATAGAGCAGAAATTGGCTTTAGGATTCTTTGTGAGAGCTGCTGGTGGAGCTCTGTCCTTGAGTATAGCTGCTGCTGCCTTTTGCTGGTGGTCTGTACGTGGGGTAGGCTTTCTTCCTTCTTTTCACGAGCTCCTGGTTCAAAAGCATTATCAAAATTTGCAGGTATTGAGGGGGATTAAAAGTGAGAGATACTTGTTCAGAAGCATTACTTGGTAAAAACTCCTTAAAAATACTCTTTTTGCTGCTGGAACATCTTAAAAATAAGGAAATGCTTTCAGCAGTATGTAAGTAGTAAACTAAACAATCTTGTAACATAGTGTGTGTAATTAGGAAGATTCTCCCATTCAGTGTGCAGGAATTTCATTAAAGGAAAGTACTTATGCAAATGTAATGAGAAAACTAACTGGCTGAGTGACAGCGCTGTCGGAGGAGAGGAACACGGAGAGGAACATGGAGAAGATTTTCATTCATTTGTAGGCATCCTTTCACAGCTGGTGGGAGCTTGAGGTGACGTGTCTGGAATACGTTGGTTCTGTATCGCATCTCTATTTACTTACTGCTTGGAAATAGTTACATCCTGCTTACTAATTAGAGCAGTATGGATGGATTTTTTTTTTTTTTATTGTTTATATCACTTTAAGACTGAAAAAAAAAAAAAATCAGGATTCCTTCCCCTTTTTTCGTTTGAGTGGAAGCATATTTCAGTTTCAGAGCAGTCCTTTCTGTCTATGGTTACAGAGGTACATGCCTTCTCCCCTGCTACTCTTGGATTCGGTTTGAGTAGAACCATCCCAGGGAAGTACGCAAGAGTTATGTTCCAAGGAGTGTTTTCAAATTCCTGAAGACTGAATTTTTTGTCATGGTGTTTTTTCCATACTGTTCAAACAGGAGGCACAACCCACATTAAGCTGGAGCTTAGTCAAATTCTGATGAAACGTGACCCCTTGCCCTTCCTGTCTTTGTTCCTTCCTAGTTTTAACTGCTAAAGCTGCTGTGAGCATTCCTGAAAAGTTGGGCCTGTTTTTTAAAGTATATGCATTGAGAAAGGTTGAGAATGAATTTTCACAAGCAACTGCAGATCCTTTAATATTGTCCTTTCTTGATGTGCAGTAGGAAAACACTTGGGTCCCACACTGTTGTGGTTTTTTTTATTTAAACCCCAAAACTTTGGATAAGTAGTGCAGACAAACTCCTGAAGCTCACATGTTTTCCAAGCTCAAACTTGATCAGTAGCTAGACTAAACTCATCTAACTTTTGGTTTTTTGCCCTTCTTTAGCATGGTTCTGTATTTACTATTGGGGAAAAAAAAAAAAAAGAAATGCAGTCTTCCTCCTGCATTTCTCTGCCACTTACTTGGCTTTTGTAATTCTAGGTAACTTGGTGCTAAAAAGCAGCGAAAATGCTGCCTGTTCCCTCTTCCCACAGTAAGGAAAGGAAGCTAACGAAATATGGTGAAAGGTGTTTTGCTCTGTAACACAGTTTCTGAATCAGTGTAGAGGACTTCTGCTTTTCTGTGTTCTTAGTTCATCTGTCATCCTCTGTGACAGCTACAAACCATTCCCTTGCTTTCTGCAGAATCTTAATCCTTCAGTGTATAGCACAGACAAAAAATGGACAGCTAATCCTTTCATTTGGCCTTTAAAAATTGATCCTCTCTCTCCAAGATAATTGATACATAGCAGCTTCTCCTTCAGTGCCAGAAGAGATGCTTAATTCTGAATCATGAGTTAAGATAATGCAGAATTTTCAAAGGTCAGCAGTATCCGTGAGGATATTTCCTACCTTTTTCCCTCAAATTGACCAGGTATGGCTATGAAAATACATGGGATGCTTTTCAAAGGTTTTTCAAACTTTCCTGTTCTCTGTAAATTATTTAATAAAAAAGTCTAGGAGCAGTCACCTAAAATAGCATTGATTTGTACATCTTCAGTCGTAAATAGCACATAAATAGTAACTGTGACAGCATCTGCGAAAGCGCAGCAACATTTTCTAGAATTTGTTTCAGAACTGTAGAGAGGGTGCTGACAACTCTAGATAAATGGGACATCTTTATAAGCCAGTGTCCCACGTGGGTGATGAGTACGTAGTTACCTGGTTTCAACATGGAAAATTGCTTTTCACTTGGTAGAAAGATCAGGCTGATGTAGTGTTGAAATGAGAATATGCTTAAAGTGAACATAGGGGACTTGTAGGATTGCAGTAGGAGCTAGAAAGTGATTGAAAAGAGCCTGATAATGTGACCGGGAAGGTCTGTTTCAATTCCGGGTAATGAACGTTTCTTTTCTTTCCCAAAATCCCTTACCATTTTGATTTCCAGTCTTCTATCCCTTGTTTAAAGTTAAGCATTGTCAAGTGCTGCATTCTTCTTACTGGACTGGGGATTTCTTGTTGCTGATAAAGTGCAATTAAAGAAGTTAGGGAATTATATGGGTGAAGGCACTGCTTAATAATGAGGCCTTGCTATATAGCAATTTGTTATTTCCCCTAGTATGGACTATTAAAACTTATATGCTTTTATGACTTGACTGATTTTAAGACAAAGCTGCCTAAAATTTTCTCTGTAGGGAAAATTGACTGGCATAGCTGTTGTAGAAGAGGCTCTCTTATATGCCTGCTCTCTTCCAGAAGGTCACACTGGGTGGCTGCAAGAAGAATTTATTCCAGATAGATTATACAGATGAGTGGAGCAATTCTGAAATGAAGTAACTTCAGGATAAAGTATCCCGACCTTCCCAAACAGCAGTCCAATTGCTTTTCCTGTCTGGGAAAAGCCAAGATTGTCCTGAACTAGACAATGTTCGCAACAGTTTTTACATAACAAATTAACTTGTACACTCTGCTTTTGATTCAAAGATGGCAGTTGCAAAAAGAACCTGGAATTCTTTTGATGTGCTTAATAAAAATTGCATACCAGTTTTCTTTATTTTTACAGGTGGATTTATCTAAATGACCAGAACCTATGTATCCCAACTAGTTCTTCCTTCGTGTATGGAGCTGTGCCCATTGGAGCCAGCATATATGTGATTGGAGATCTCGATACAGGTCAGAAATAGAACTGATAATCTCCTGTTGCTTGTCTTCTTCCAGTCTTTTAAATACGTGGCACTAATGAGACTGAATTTTTTTAGAATAAAAGGCTGGGACTATGTTCTGTTAAGTTACTGTTGTCTTCAGGGGAATTAATGCCAGACATGCAGAAGTGTACAGGTTGGGTTTGTACATTGGTGCCCTTCAGAAACAAATTCAGTGCTGTAAGCATTTGGTTGATTAGCAGTTTGAAGATCTGAAGAGATCAAGACTAAGAGTGTGTTACTGCGTTTGTCTAAATGTAAGAAAGAATCTTAGTGCCTGAGGTTTTCTCCCATCTTTGCAGCGGTAAGCGGGGCACTTTGGGGGCATTGTCCAGTAGTTCACATGGATGTGATAGTGGCTCCTGGCTCTAAATCCCAACCCAATAAATGTGTACTGACAAACATATTCAATACTCAGCTTTCAGCATCTGGCCACATACTGTAAAAAAACATTTGGAAGACTACATGCTTTCATGGCCATACGTACATATCTGAGTGTGTAACAGGGCTTTCTACCAAATATGAAAAAGCAAAATTCCAAAAGTGGTGGGTTTAAGTAGATAAGAAATGTCATAGTAGTTTCTCCTTTAGACAATAATTTCAACCATACATCCAGAAATTGATTTGTGTTTCTGTGCATGCTTTTGTTCACGTATTTGCTAAATGTGGTGATAGCTACAGTACGTTTTAAGCATTTTATCTTTTTTTGTGCATGTGTGAATTCAGGTACAAATTATGACTATGTTAGAGAATTTAAAAGAAGCACGGGAACCTGGCAGCGCACTAAACCGCTATTTCCATCGGACCTTCGCCGTACTGGCTGTGCAGCTTTGCGGATCGCAAACTGTAAGCTCTTTCGACTGCAGCTTCAACAAGGATTATTCCGCATTCGCGTACCTTCTCCGTGATCCGTATGCTGACAGTGGAGGAGACTGGAAGAATTCTGCGCAGTCCACCATAATATAGCTCTATATAAAGGAAAAGCTGAGAAATTACAGCTGAAACTTACACTGTATGCTGTGCTTTGGTATGGTAACTGTTTTTGTTTTAAATGCTTAAAAAGCTTGAGTCTCAGTTCTTGTTTCGGGAACAAATAACTTAAGTATACATTAAAAAGAAGAGAGGGGGGAAAATAAAAGGGGGGATCGAGGAAACACCTTCAGTCGTAACCATTTGGAGTTTAAACCGTGTTATTGAAGGAGGGTTTTTTTTGTGTCTGAAACTGGTGGGAATTGGTATTCCTTTGGCAAAGTTTATTGAAAAGCAAAAAAAGATTTAAGATGTGTTTCCCCTGAGGGGAACTGGTAAGAATAAATGTGCTATCTTGAACTGGATAGCTGTAATACACAGAAGCTATATGATAACCAACCTCCCTGGTATACTGCAAAGACTGTTGTTTGACCGTAATGCCGTAGGAGATGTTGGTTGTTGCACCTTTTATTTCTAGTCCTTCCTCAAAAGTTAAGGTCTGTGCCTAAAAATGGTGGAGGTGTGTACATATAATTTTTCATTCATTTGCAATGGTTTCATTCCTACAGATATTTTTAATATATTTAAAATGGACTAATCTGAAATGGATGCAGTATACTACAGAGAAGTAAACTGTTTTTTCTACGCTGTCATTTGAATAGCCTGATGAACTGGTGTACAGATGGGTGGCATGCGTTTCTGTGTGGGCTTTGGCTGTTTCCTTGAAGTAAAAAGGGGAACGGTGTTTGGAACGGTTAATGATGATTGCTGCTTTTGGTAAAAGACAACAAAACTTGACAAATTAAAGAAAATAGGTTTTGATCCTTTTTACTTCAGATTGCTTGCAAACTAAGAATGTTTTTTAAGACTGAGGATTATACAAAGGTGTGTTTTATCTGTGTTAGAACAAAGGTGAAATACGACAAGGATATATTTGTTTTGCAGAAAACACGATTTTGGGACTAAGTTAAGGAAAATTTGTACAGCGTCTTTAAATTGAGATCAAAAGTTGGTTTGCTAATGATTTCCGTGCTAAGGTACAGTCTTGTTTACTGCTGTCTGACTTTGAATGCTGGGTTTTATGGTGTGGTTATAGTGAAGAATTTAGTTTCCTCTTCATTTTATTTCTTACTAAGTCTTGTTCACATCAGTAGCGATATTTAATTGACTTTTGTTTGTAGTCAAGATCAGCTGGTAGAACACTTTTACCTCAATTTTTTTATTTCATTATTGTTTTGATGGGTGGGATGTAACCTGTATTTATTTAGAAGGAATAAAATGAGAGAGATGCCCTTCAGAAAGAGACTTTGTATAACCAGTATTATAACTACATACAATACTTTCCACTCTGCAACTTTGTAGACCTCAAACAAGCCAATCTGCCCTCAGTTGTGTTGGTGTAAACCTTCGTCATCTTTATTGAATCATCTTAGATATGCTGAAATACAATCCCAAACTAGTACAAAATAGTTATACTTTACTAAATATTCCTTGAAGAGACATTGTGAAACTTATTTCTGCTCAGTCCTTCCATAGCACTGATGTGTGGTTGGAATTACTCTGATTCTGAGCAAAAGGGTTGGGGGGGGGGAAAGAGAGGGCAGCAGCCAATCCATTGACCATTATTTATTTTTTTTTTTATTTTTTAAAACGCTGAAGTGCTGCAAAACTTGAACTACATACATCAATTTTCTGACCTATATTAGTTGGCATATTAAAAAGTTTATATATTTATGCATTGCAGTAAACTTGGTGAGTGTATATATATATATGTCTTTAGATTTTAAATTTATATATCATGCTTTACTACTGAAATGTGAACCACTATTTCCATCCTTGGCTGTCTTGTGAAGTAAATCAAGTGCTGTTAGTTTATCCATAAAACTTCCCTCTTTTGAAAATGTTACATTGTTCAGTTTTTTTTCTTAGACAAAGTGCCAAGATCCCATATTCAAAAGTGATGAATGTTCCTAAGTATCTATTTCACTTTTGAGCTCAGTTTTCTAAGCAGCTTAGAAAACTTTGGAAAATGTTATTCAGAATATTGCAGGCTGCTATCTCTTGAGCCCCTGTAGCTTCCCAGTGCACTTGAGGGCATTCAGCATCCAGAAAACCTGAGTAATAAATGCACATAATAAATCCAAATCACATATACTCTAGCAGTGTTTTGCAGTTAAAGTTACTGAACCAAATGTTTACACTTAAAGTAGGATTAATGGTAGGTATTCTTACTATTTTTTTTTTAAACATAAATATAACAAACAAATCTGCTGGCAATTGGGGTGTGGTGCGAATGCACTTGGTGAGATTTGACCAAGAAGTTTAAGCCTCTTCACCTGAAACAGTTACAAACATAATTTCTTAGCACGCGTGTGCTCCTGTCACTTTCTGCGTGGTTGGCGGCCAGGGACCAAGTCTCTAGAGACATTGTCTCCTGGAGTTCAGGTGCATGCTCAAGCCGAAGATTTAAGCACTTGTGAGATCTCACCACTGGCTTCCTTGGCCTTGCTTCAAGGGGATGGGGGTCTGTGTGGCCGCTGATCCAGGAGGTGTTCTAGCCTCTGTGTGTGTGTAGGAGGGAAGGGATGCATCTTTTGGGGTCTGACTTGTGCCTGTCTGTTTCTGATCTGCAAGCCTGGTGATGAATGCATCTCTTGGGATGTCCAATAACCAGGTTCAATTGCCTCCCAGTTTGGAGCAAGGCTTTGAAGCCAAGGCTCTCCTTTCTCCAGGGAGAGCCTGGTTGTACATGTGATGGTGTATGAGAGAGGGATAGCTGACCTCTGACTTCTCTTGGGAAAGAGGTGGTTGACTTCAGTAGAGAAGGGAGGCTTTGGTACCAGAGGTGCTGAGTGGAGGGAGGTCACCAGTTTCCTGAGCACATTGAACATACAAAGAGCTATAGATTGAACTGGGTTCACTGGTACATGCCACCCCGACAGCTGTACCTGCTTTCCTGGCGGCTGCGTACCCTGCGTATGGTGGCTGAACCACATGGGAAGCAACTCATGAATTTTCTCAGTTTGCAATCCAGGGGTTTTAGGTGGTTTGGCAGTTTAGAAACTTGTTTAAGTTGTCCTTGCTTGGCACAGTAGCCTTATTTCTTTCCAGCTAGTGAATCGGCACTCAAATTCAGCCAGTTGCCCCACAGGTAACTTTTTGAATTATTTTCTTAGCCAGCTGTCTCTGCAGTCTGCTGGCATCCAAGCGTCAGGTTTTTAGGCACCTTCCTTACCGATTTACCAAACTGGGTGCCTTGCTGGGGTTGTGAGTTTGACAGCATTGAAATGCTGCTGTTTTGAGACCAACGTCTGAGTGCTGCTGACTTGGTGCCCACCACACCTTGGGTCAGGGCTGGGTCCTTGGGTGCGGGTCTCAGGTGGTTGCGTCTTGAGTCAAGCTCAGCACAATCCCAAACGAGGACTGGCTGGGTCACGTTGCAGGCTTGAGTGACTTGGGTTGGGCCTCCGCGTCCTTTCCTTCCCCCTGCTGTAGAATTGGACGAACCCCAGCCATTGTAATCAGAAAATCACCAAATATGGGGTAGGGGCTGTGGAAGATGGGAATAGCGGTGGCTTTTTCTCCTGTCACTCCACCTCTTACCACAATTCCCCCCCCCAAAGTTTCCTCTTCCTTTTTGCATGTGCCACAGGTTATTTTTGGAAAAACTCAAAAACTCTGGAATTGCTAACTTAAGGGTAAAATCACAAGTTTGAGTGTACCAATGGGGGAGAAAAAAGAGATAATACCGTAAGCACATCCTCTGTGCTCGTTTTACACGTGTAGTCTTGCGGCTGTTCTGTGCAGCAGAAAGAGAATTATGGAAGCGAAGGTGTAAAGTGCTGTTGCTCTTGTAAAATAAGTCTTTAGGGTGTCTTGGGGAGGCACACACCTGGCCTGGTCTCTGTTCCTTACCTGGCCTTGTGAGATGCTCGTGTTCCTAAAGAGTCAGTGTTGGATTTCAAATTCTCATCCTTTCTGGTTTTATAACCTGAAAAAGAGGCATCCTGAAGAGTCTTCTGTTTTGTTATACCACAGCAAGGTCTGCCTGTCCTCAAATATTTGGTCAGCTATTCCTTAAGTTTTAGTTATTGTGAAAATGCTGTACCGACTCAGCTGTTCTGGTCAAGTGACTTTCTGTAGCTTTGAGGGTACCTCGTCTTTAAATTGAAGGCAAATTAATCTGAGAGAACACAAAATGATAGTGGTGAATCTGAAAACAAAGGTGAATTTACAAAAATGGCTCACTGGTAACTGTGGGCAGGCTGTATCCCTTTTGCTTTTGACTGCACAAAACTTGCATGTCACACAGCCTGCCTTCTGAAGCAGAGTTCTTGCTGAAAATAGGATTTTTTTCATCAAAGCTACTGAAGCGCTTGGCTTGCTTTATAAACTCCCCTTCCAGAAAATACCAGGCAGCTTAATTTCTTTTTTGCAGTTTCTCTGGTTGGTTCCATAAATACTGCGGCTGTACAACCTGCGTGGGTTTTAGTAATGCCCATGTGCCACGCAAAGTGCAGGATGCAATAACAAATGCAAGTTGTTACAAGTGCCAAACTTTTGGTTTCCTCTGTATATAACAATAATTCAGCTGTTCTGTTAAAATACAGAGATGCTTAAAATTCACTGTGTTCCAAAAAAGAGCAGTGGTTCTTTTTTTTTTTGAAATGAATGCTATTTAAAACACTGTAAATCTTCACTTTTTTTAATACTGTTTGCAGATTTGTGTTACTCTTCACGTCTGCCTTGAAACATCACTCCATGTGATGCATATGGACACTTTGCTCTTTATTAGAGCACTAGTGCCATGCAAGTATATAATAAATGGCAGCTGACAACAGGTTTTAGTATTTAAAATGACAAATACTTAGATAAAGTGCAATTTGTTTGAATTAATCTTATCTGCAGAAGGAAAGCTATGTCTCAGGAAGTGTGACGGTACCCAGGGACACAGGCTTACTGAAGGTTGTAATGAAGGTGTGTTTTGGTGCCACTCACAGCGATGCTTTCCAGGGAGTTATGTTTCATTTGGGGTATGGATCCTTTCTGCCTCTAATGTTAGCATCAAGCTTTTGGTGTTTGTGTTCTCTTAACTCTTTGGAGTACTTAAACAGCTTCTTCAGGGGTGTGTGTGTGGGTTGTTAATTATATACATGTTTGCTTTGCAGTTAGAAGCTGCTATTTCCATCTTAACTTGGAATATTTCCTTTTACCGTTGAGGAACGAGTACAGGCCTGCGTTTCAGCCATCCGTGCTGCAGCCTTTTGACATTTGCCGTTTTCTGTTGCTCTTCCTTGTTTGCTATTGGAGTTGAGAGCTGCGTCAGTGGGGTCTGTGTTTCTGTGGCACACTACTTGTGAAAGAAGAGTAAGGAGATCTGTCTGATCACTCAAGACTGGGAACGCGAGCCAGTAAAAGCTGTCTTGGAGATATCACTGTAAAAAAAGCCAGTAAGATTTGGGTGAAGCACCGCTTGTTTTCTGTAGGGGTCACATCCGTGTGCTCTGGAGTTTATTGATAGCTTGGGCACCTGCTCTCCAGCATCCCTATGGTTTTTGTTGGGTGGTTTTTGTTATTTCCCCTGGGAAATTCCTTACTGTAGGAAGGATTGCAGCTGGGCTTTAAGGTGACATCTCTGATCAGCCGTGCCCTTTGTGACTCTGTAATCTAACTGCTGTTGTACTCCAGTAATCAATTCTTTCAAATTTTTGATTAACAGGTAAGCTAAAAGAATAGACTAAAACCATGCGAAGTGCCTAACTAGATAAACACCTGCTAAAAAGCATCAAGGGTAATAGGAGAATTAAACTATAAACTGCTGCCAACAGGGGATTATGTTGTAAATTTGTTGGTGATACAGTCTTAAAGATATTTTAAAAAACAGCTTATTCTACGTAGCTGCTTATTAGTTATAAAAATAATTAAAATACATAAAGGATTTGTTTAGAATAATATTTGAAGGTTATTTGAAATAATCTATTGAAAAGTCTTGAAAAGTGAGCTGGAAGATTGGAACTTATCAATGTAAAAGGCTAAATCTTGTTGCCCAGTATTTTTCCAGGGTTTCATGTGAATAATGAACACCTGCCAGAGCACATCAGTAAATGAACATGCTCAATGCCGTTGCCTACCTGTGCCCTTGAATTTTCATAATGAAATGAGACTGTACGGAGCCCTTGTAAAAGTTGATGGATGCGATTACAATAATAGGATAGGAGGAAGCATCCCCAGTGTAAGTAACGTTATTTTATTGCTAAAACATGAAAATGTAATTTTATTTAAATACTAGGTGCTTTTGAATCACCACCCAATGCCCTTGATTTTTTTTTTTTTTCCCTTTGCCTTTCCTCCTTCCTTTCTTTTCAGTTAATGCTAAGACATCCCTTGTTTTTTGTCAAGGGCAAGTTTCTTTCATCTGTAGTTCTAAACCCGGTCAGAGCCTGAAAGATACCATTTAAGCAGGCTGTACAGTGGGCCGCTTTTACAAGTATAGTTTCTGTGCATTCTGTTAGCGTGCTGCCACCTCTACTAATTTCAGAATAGAAAAAAAAACCTGTGGAACAACATTGCACCTGATGAAAGCAAGAGCCATTTTGGAAAGTCTAAATTTCAGTATGCGATAGGCAGCATGCTACAGAAACCTTATCGCTGGCTGTTCTTGAGACTCGCACCTTAATGATCTCGCATGCTAAAGCTTCGGCTAGGCAGCATCTGGTTTATCAATTTACACATGATAGCAGGAAAGCATTATCATCGTTGTAGCTTGTTTTGCTATTTTTAGGTCTTAAAAAGCAAAGTCTGCTTAATTATTAGAATAAGTAAACCAGTACACCGGGGTATCTAGCAAGGTGGTCAAGCTGAACAGAGCTGACACTCTTTAAAGCTCTTGTTAAAGCTTCTTTCTGAAGGGAAGCCAAGGAGTACCCTCTTAAGAAATACTTTCAAATTCTTTCAGAACTAGTCTTAAACTAGTCCAAAGGACTCTTCTGGATTGCTTAGAGAAACTGGGCTCTGTTCTGGCTTTTGTTTGCTTGGGAAACAGCTGCTAAGTCAATTTTCGGCTGTCCTTTTTTTTTTTTTTTTTTTAAATCCCTGTCTTCCAAAACCTAATGATTTGCTTCTTGTAATTGAAACTTCTTTGTATTTAAGGGTCTGAGACTGTATTTTGCAATGTATGGTGAGTATTCTATCATATCTTAGTTTAATCGAGGTAAACAGCAAGCTGTGTTCTGGTGGACTCCTAGAAGGTAGCGTTACAGTGTTAAGGAGGTATATCAGTATAACAACGAGATTCTCCTTATACTGCACATGGCCTTCCTGTGTGTATCGGATGGGGCAAGAAGCCATTTTTGGCACAGAGCTCTTGCAATTGCCACCCCTCGCTGCCCTCGGTGTTTGGGAACGTGGCTGGGTCGTTGCCCAGCTGCAGACGTGTCGAGTGCCAGAGAGGACTCGAGGCTGCAGCTGGCTGAGAGTTGTCCCCCAAAGCCCTGTCGAACCAACAGCAGATTCCTGGGCGTACCCCATGCATAATGCTGCTTTCTGGTGTCAGTTGTCTTGTCTTTTGCTCTTATTAACAGGATTTTGCTTTCACTCTTGCCCCAAATTTACTTCTGAATGCATTGCTTTTACCGATGATCGCTAGGAAGAGCTCCTGTGGGTTGGAGGACGTCCACACAAACTTGATCTCTCTGTGCACTGGCTTTTTGCGCATCTCTGCATCCTTTAACTCCACTCGGTGTACGTGGGGAGAGTGCTTAATACATGATGAAATGATTTTTCATCAAGCTTGTAAAACTAATGTCAGCAGGTTAGAGATCACCTGAACATCTGTAAGCAATCCTGTAGGTAGAACGTGTGTAGCCCACTCCCGTGTATGCGTGTTAATTGTGGCTGGAAGTCTGCCACCTTGTCCGTGGGGAAAAGCCCCTATTCCCAGCTACCTCATTTTTTTTCTTTGCACTTTGTCAAATCTTTTTTGTTTTGTTTTAAATTGCATTTTGTCCTTCAATGAAAAACTAAAAGCAGACAAGAAGCAGGGCAGAATGATGCCATTGTCCAAGGACAGTTTAATTTCATTTTAAATGCATGTTTCTGTACAAAAAGACCAAGGTTGACCTGCAGCTGCTGTAAAAAGTAAATAAAAATTTATATTACTTGAAAGTAACTATTATACTTGCAAATGAGAGAAGCAATTGAAAGACTGTCCTGACAGTTTTTAAATAGGAAAAAATCTGTTTAAAAAATAGAAGTCTCTGCTCTTCTAAGGACAGATCAGATAGTTTTCTCTCTGCCTCTACTCTGCACTGTTTTGCCTGTGAACTTGATCTGTTATCTCAATAGAGAGATTCACTGATTTTTCTGTAATGTCTAATCTGGATTTTTTTTCCATGGAGTTCCCCATTTACTCACAGAGGAAAGACTGTCAAAATAAATACCCACCTTCCGTACCTGAGATTATGTATTTGCCCATCTCTTTGGGATCTTCAAGTATGCAGCGTTTTGCTTAGCTTGAAGAATTTAAAAAAAAAAAGTGTTTTCTTCTGCTTCTAAAGGTGCTATTTTGACATATTTTTGAATTCCTTACACTGTGCTTGACTTCTTAAAGTACCAATATAAGCTGATAATCAGCTCGTGTTTGTTCTCTGGGTGGTTTTTTTTTTGAGTATTCAGTCCTTTTTTTAAAAAACCATCCTTTTTCATAAAGGCAGCTTCCGAACTGTCAAAGGCCTTAATAATACAAAATGTAATGGGAAAATGCTGCTTTTTTTCTTTCTTTGTGAAGGCAAAACCAAGAAATGCTTCACGGGGACCATTTTCTCTAAAATTTTAAGTAGCGGCTCATATTAACTTTGAATTAAATGTAGCAGACGTTTTACTGGCCATGCACAAATAGTAGGGATAAAACAAGGAGCTATTCATGTCTCTGCAGACTGTACCAATTAGCTGCTAATTCCAGAGCCTTCTATTGGCATCGTGGTGGCTATTCCGTAAATATTAATCTTCTTGGGCTCGGTCCCAGGACCTTGCTGTGTGTTGTTCCCTGCGTGGCTGGGACATGCTGACGTATGTGGCTGTCGCAGCATCTGGATGTTGGGCCAGGTGTGGGTTTTGCCTCGGACCTCATCTATTCAGCCCTTGTTTCAGAGGCACACACGTGGCTGGCAAAGTCCGTTCACCCCGGAGGGCTTAGCTGCCCCGTGCCACGGGTGGTCGGAAGGTAGAAGGAGGGAAGCCACTGGCTGCTGCCATCACTAGAGTGACGTCAACTTGGTAGATCTGAGGAGAAGGCTATTGTAGATGCAAGCCATGGAGTAGAGAGCTGAATTTTAGTCCTGTGTTTAGTCTTTGTTGTCGTCCTTATTGTGCTGTCTTTAGTTTTGTTTAATCTGTATCATCAGTTTGGTTTAGGGATTTGGTAAGTTAACATTGCTAACAGTTTTTCATTCTGTGGAGGACATAAAAAGTCATACTCCTGCCCTGTCTGAAGCAGCAGGTTGATGCTTGAACTTGTCCCATCCCCAGACATCAGGTTACTGCCTTTTCCTAGGCTTCACAGTCCCAGTGGTGTAGCATTTCTCAGTCTTGTTAATCGAAGAGCCCTTTAGCCTTTGGAGAAGAATCCAGAGACTGCCTTGTCGTTCTCCTACTTCACATGTTGGGTGCTGCCTTCTGGACCATCCTCACTCGTCCAGACTGTTGTCCAGGAACCACGGGCTGGCGGCCTTCATGAGGAGTATCTGCGTTATCTGCAGCACAGCACTGTCTGAAGGACAGCCAATAAATGAGGGACCACAGACAACCCTACTGAGGTTGCAAATCCTCGATCTTCTTATTTTAGGGAAGGCTGAAGAGCAACACCATTCGTTGCCAGGCCTGTGCACAGTCTGAGCCTTGCAGCTGCGCCCTGGCAGCATGGGTAAGGATGAGTCCACTCTGTCCCTTTCATAAGGGTAAGATATAAAGGTTTATGGGCTGAGTGTTAGAGGAAATATAATATTTTGCATTTGCTGTATTTAAATCTGAAAATATTGGACGATCTTGAACTATTTCTGAAAGGTGGAACAGGAAGTATTGGCCTAAATAACTGGGGAGCTCCTGGCCACCTGGTTTTCTCCTCTGCTTTTTTTTTTTTTTGAGACGACAGAAATGTGTAACTGCTTCCCAGTTTGTATGCTTATTGTTTAATAATCTGAAGTGGGAGCCTGACAAGCTGAGATTGTTTTAATTTTGCCTTCAAAAGGAAAAAGCGAAATTTCTTCGTTAGATGCTCTACCTTCAGAGTTTTCCCTCTGTAAACAGTGTTTATTGAGTACCATGAATCTTGTAGGCTTGGGCTAAAGAATTTAAATACACATTATATGAATTATGACTAATATACTTAGTCTGACTTTGTACTGTACAAATATTCTATTTTAGTGTAAGAGAATGAAATAACTACATGGATTAATCCAATTATGATACCTGTATTCCGTGAGCCAAGTAATAGGAGGGTGTTGGAACGTAATGCTGCGTTGCTGCTGCTCTCATAAAGGTTCACCGTTCTGCCAAATCTAAGATCTTGATAATTACCTGGATATAGTCAGAATATATTGCTGCTTTTTCTACAAAAAATACGTCAGTGTGGTGTGGTAGAAACACTCACCTGGTCTTGTTTACCATTGCTGGCATGCAGCTTGACAGCAAGGTTTATTCCCATCATCCAGCTGTCATGCTTTGACTTCTGTATCACAGATGTGTTTACTGTTACAGGCTTTTTGTGGGCGTATGTTTTCTGTGGGTCTTCTTGTGCTTTGTGTGGGAATGGAGGTTTTGCTTTTATTTGTTTATGTGCCCACCCCAAAATCTTCCTGTGTTACTTTAGAAATGAATCCGTGAATCGCTTGGGGCCAGGCTTTGGAATGCTCCAACCTGAGTATGTTGAGTTACTTCTGTTAAAAACAGGGAAAAATAAGACATAAATGCTCTTTGGCCTCAATCAAACTATGCAATATAGCGCACCAGAGAGCTGAATTCCTTGTGATACAGAAGACGCATGGCTCTTGTGTCCTTCCAAATCCAGTCCTTGGTCCAAGGTTAGGAGAACTTGTACTCAATGGCTGCCCAAGAATCTCGCATCCAAATCAACTCTGGTTCACTGGTTTTCCTCCTTCCCCCCGCCTCGCCCGTCAGTTATTAGGTGTTTTGACTCTCTGTGACGTGCTGTCAAAGTGTATCCCTCCCGTCAGTCTCGTATTGTTGCCGATTGGAGCTTGTTTTGTAAACCCGCCAGCGGGGTCTTACCTGCTGGAGTAAGTTAGGGGCCACTGCACGACGTTTGCATCTCTTCGCTCTAGAGCAGGTCGGGCATTTTGGGTTTGCCCTGCCCCTCCAGGCAGATGTAGGGCTTGCTTTTATGTTCCTGTGTTGTTCAGTTGTGGATCTGGTGCTTACAGTAAAGAATCCCTGTGACGTCTCAAATCCACCCAAGTAAGTTTTCATTTCCACCGCTTGTGCGTATGTGAGTTTGATTTTGCTGCTTCCATGGCAATTCAGGGACAAATGCCCATGTGGTCAGGACTGCTGGTAAAGGTCCTTTGTTCTCCTGTCACTTTGTTTTTCCGGTGAAGTTTGTCCCTTGTGTTCCTCTTCTTCCCCCTATTAAATACTAATAAAACCGGTACGCTGTTTTCCCCTGGTTCTGCATCCCATGAGTAGCTCTTCTCTACCAGTTGATCATGCCTTCTCACCTTTACATACGTTCTTCTGAGTAGTTTGCCTATGTTTGTCACGTACTTAACCCACCTTGTACCTCATACTGCTTCTCCCTCCTAACTCCATTTACTATTTTGTCTGTCTTTAATTCAGGTTAACCTTGATTTATTTCTCTGATTTCGAAAAGGGATTTCAGTGCATAACACAGGAGACAAACAGAAAATCTCGCTGCAGATGTCTGTGTATTCATTCCCTCCCCAGCACATACAGTGTAAGGGGTTCAGCCTATTCCATTCCTCACCCCAGGTTTTTCCTAGCGCTAGGCAGAACAAAGTCTGAAGGCGTTTCTTATTTCTTTTGGTAATTGAAAATACTTGGAGATTTTCTTCTTCGGAAGTAGCCGCTGCAGATGGGCAGCTGGCATGCGAGAGGGTTGTTATGCTTCCCTATTCAGTATTTTTAATTCAGGAACAAATAATTTATTTTGGGGAAAAATGTAAATTTTTTTGTATTTGTATGTCAAAGTGGCCTTTATAGGAAAAGCACATAAAATATTTAGATTACAATTGCTTAGTTGTGTAATTTTAGTGGGGATTTTTGTATTGACAGGGTTTCTATGCATTTTTCAAAATATACTTGCTGTTTTGTGTTAGAATTATTGGAAATATTTTTAAAAACGTGTATTACCACATTTTCCATGGTTGATCCCTTTACTATCATTCCTTTTGAATACTACAAGGATTTTAATTAACCCTGTAAATTAATTTTCCCCCACAAGTATTTGCATTAAGTCAATATAATGAGTTATAGCACGGGAATGTAGCTTTAAGGGAATAAGCCTAGTAGTGCAGCTTAATTATGGAGCGATCTTTTTGGAGAAGGGCAGTACGCAGTGTTTCAATTGCACTTAAAAGACTAAATTAGCAAATTAAGCTTTTGCTGTACCTCACTGGGATTTTTTTTAACTGTTTCCATCCTATATTGTTTACACTCAAGCGTTATTTAAATATGTACTATTTGTGCAGTACGCAATTCTCCTTCGTTCTGTCGGGATAATACTGATGTTAACAGATACGAAACGTTTCGGAGAGTGTGTGGTATCCTAATGGATGTGACATGAGTTTGGGGGAGGGAGGAGAGGAAAGTTAGATCCATTAGTGTAGTTTTCCATTTAATTATGTGCACATTTTCACATGAGCTGAGACTAAAGTAACTGAAGTTACAATTGAATTGTAAGTAAAATTAGTGGTTTGGGGGTGGGGGGAAACAAAGAAGGGGTTTGCGGAACTGCAGGCAAAAATACCCTTTGGCTGCACTGCAGCGCAATTGCCTGGGCTGCCTATGCAAAGCATAACCTGAGTGTGATACGTGGGACCCTTCTGTTACTGCTCTGATTTTACTTTCTCTTCTGGAGGTGTTATTGTAAAGCTTGCGAAGTAGAACCTTCCCGGGAATGTTTGTCGACTGACACTACAGTTTTATCATTTTATGTTTGTATTTTAATTTTTGTTCTTGTTTCTGTTTCGTAAGAGATCCCACATCGTTCATAGGTTAGTGTAAGTGCAAGCTTTTAGGCGTAGTAACAAACGAACATTGCATGCTACCATGTATTCTCATAATTGAAGAAAAATGTGCAATTTTAATGGCACTTTGACCTATTGCTGAAACACTGGGTTTTGCAATTAAACAAACTCTCAACAATTGAAAACACTCTGTGTCTACATTAGATGTCTTGAAAGTGAAGAAAAAGGCAGTTACTCCAATTGTACCCACAGATAATTTGGTATTGATTTAAAAAAAAAAAAAAAGTTTTATGATCTGTTATTAGAAAAATACACGTTTCTTGGTTTACTTTAGTTGCCATAAGTTGCCCAGTGCAGAGTCTGGTCCACCTCCATCCATTTATTTTCATGGAGTAGTCGCACACAAAACTGTAACAGCAAAGCAGGAAAGCTGTCTGGTTATTACCAGTAACCTCGCTGGCAGAATTGCTTTGTGGTTCACACACGGAACGAAAAGGGACACAAGAATTTTCCTGGATGAAGTAGCACTCGCTTCGTTTACGTGTTCAGTATAATGTTGGGTGACTAAAGGGAGGTTCCCTTTTTAAAGTATTTGACTTGTGCTTTGGGGACTTAGTTGCCACTGTGCAAATTGTGCTGTAATATTGTACCAAGGATCAGTGAAAGTGTTTTATCTTTTTTAATGTCGTTTGTATTTGACTGGGTTTTATAAATGTAAGAAACAGAGTGTTGTATTTTGATCTGAAATTTGCGTAAGGTAAAAGTAACTTTGCTTTATGTATTGGAAGTTTGTTCAGAATTTGAATTATTTTATAGAAGGGTACAGACCAAAATTAATTGTCTTAAAGGTGTTTAATAAACTAACCAAATAAAACATTGATGGTTTGAAAACTTGTTAACTGCTCCTTATGCTTTTTTTTTCTATTTTTAAAAGAAAGGAAGAACGTAGTTCAAGCTTTTCTCTCAAGGTCTTACGAAAACTGAAAAAGTAGTAGATGTTATAAATATCATCTCCCATGAGTTATCTGACGTATTATTAAACATCCCTACATGCCAGAAGTTTAATCAAAGGGGAAAACCCAAAGGAAATAAATGGAGGAGGAAAGGCTAAGGAAACGAGGGGCGGCAGGAGCAGTCCCTCTCCGGCTCTGTCCGGGCAGTAAATGCTAATGGCCGCTGGGCCTTGGATGTTGGTGATGGCCGCTCTGGGAGCAGTGGGAGCGGGAAGGAGCTTCTGCTCACCTGTGACAGCTCTTGTGGTTGTTTGAAGGTCTCCATTCTCCCCTGCAGTCACTTGTCCTCTGCACAAACACTGCTGCTTTCGTGTGACCTTTAAAAGCAGAGGAGAAAAATATGTGCAGCATAACTGCTCCCAAGGGCGGGTACGAACAGCTCATTCCAGGGCTGCCAGATAGTTGGCGACCCTCAGTTGCGCCATGGCGTGCGTACGTAACCTCTTCGAGTTCAGAGATCTGGACTTTTTTAAGATGCCAAGCAGCTGCAACTCAAATTAAGCAACAGGCTTCCTTCGTGCTGCGCTCCTCCCTTTACTGATGTACCGGCCATTGCTTCTGCTAGTGCTGCCTCCGCTGAGGCAGAAGAGCCGGAGCAAGGGCTTTTGGCTATTAAAAGCAGGGATACCGCCGTCTGCGATTATTGCTGTCGTGGCACTCCCACCGATGAACTCGGGCACTGCACTAGTCCTATACCTTTTGATCTTCAGAAAAATACGTGATTTCACCTGGAGCCCTGTCTCCCTTTTCTTAAATAAAAGGACACTGAGGCAAGGCCAAACATGAGGTAGGAGTCAAGGAAAAGCTGAGGTTTGGGGTAGCTTGGGCAAGGGCAGTGAAGGGGGAAGGCAGCACCACAGCCTCACGAGTGCAAAACTGGGTGCTGTAAACACTTATTCTGAAAGAGACGGTGGGTGTTAGGACAGCAAGGTGGATATTTGCTCAGTAAAACCCTTTTCTTGCGTAGTTCAACAGTCATACCAAGTGAAGCACGGGTCCTGAACCGCCAGCCAGTTCGGTGCAGAGAGCCTGAGGCCTCCGGTGTACACACGGGCTGAGGAGAGGGAATCTCGTGTTGATTTACCCTTGTTGCTGGTGTTCCCATGGTTATGGCTGCGCAGATGGGCTCTGCCGTATCTCCCCTGTCTTACTGAGTCTTGGAAACAAAGACAGGAGGGTAAACTTGGATTTATCTTTATTCCACAGCCTGGAATCCTAACAGAAGGGGAAGAGGGCTGCTGCCTGGTTTCCTTTACCTTTTATGCACAGAGGAGATATAACTTGAAGTTTCCATTTCTTCCTCTTTCTACCCCCTCAATTTTTTTCTAAAATATCGCAGAAGAAATCCAGAAATGGTTCCTTAAACAGGATTTTCAGCCGAGACTCTCAACGCCTGGGAGCAAGGCCTCCCTGTGCCTCCTTAATTGCAAGGTGCTCGCCAAGAAGGCTACGTACTGAGTTTACACAACAGGGCTCATGACTCTCATGATGCCTGTGCCACAGGGAATCACAGTTGTCCACAAGCTTCTACCACAACCCGAGAGAAATGTCCCAGCAGCTTCTTCCTGTTGGGAATGTGCTAGGAGAGGGGATGCAGTAGGCAGAGGCTCCCCGCAGGTCGGAGCTGCTGTGGAGGTGTCTGGGTGCAGAGCAGCCCCAGCTTTGCTGAGCCAGGCTCTCCCCAGGGCCGGTGCCTCCCTGGTAAGAGGTGGCATCTGTGACTTTGCAGAGCCCAGGTCTCAGAGCAGGCTTTCACCAGGCTGAGTTTTCCAGGTGAAGAAGAGAAAGGAGGTGATGAGGGAGGGACGAGAAGCTTTGCAGAGCAGGTAACTGGCTCCTGGCCTCCAGAATTCAAATCAAGGGGCAAGCCCTGCTTTTTGCTATGCTCTGTGTTGCTAAGTCAGCCCTTCGGCACAACGATCGCTGGAAACTGAATTGAAAATTGAAAACTGAACAGCAAAATGAACTGAAGAATTAATTGCTGTTCAGAATTCAATACGACCCTTTACTTTTTGTCTGAAAGCTGCTGAAAAGTCAGAGTCAAAAATTAATGCAGAGTCCCCAGGGTCCTGGGAAAGGTGCAAGTCATTTGAGATGAATGTTGTTGCCACTCAACAGATTTTGGCTGCTGCTCCAGGGGAAGCCAACAGCAGCAGGATCAGACCTGTTATTTTTGCTTTTTCTCCAGTGTATTTGGATGCGCACAGGCCAAGCTCCGTCACGTGTGGCCTCTGAGGAATCATGGACCCCAACACCGTGGGCTGGGCTGAAGGACTTGGCTAATGGAGAATTTACGGTAAGAGCAAAATGTATTTTTATCCACCAGGATACGCTTATCGTCAGGAAAGGGCAAGCAGTGCTCCTATCTCTCCAGGGAAGGGGAAGTGTTGAGCGTGACTTTAGTTTTGTCCAACTCCTTTCCAAACTCTGAAAGGGTTTTTTTCTTGCTGAGACACGTCGTCGGATTAAATCAGGGAGTTAAATTGACATCGATCCTGGGTCACAGGTGAAAAAAATTAAATGCCAGGCATGCAGTGTTTTTTCCATTGCATGAGATGTACGTTCAGGAAAGACCTTTGGAAAGAGCGCTTTGAAACGAGTCTGGTTTTTTCTTTTTAAATACACTAAGAGCCGGTCCAGGAGCTTTTAATTTTTCAGGGCAACTTTGATGTTTTCTGTCTTAAAGAGGAAAGCAGATTCCCCTCGCAGTCCTCTACCCCACCCCGCTGCCTCTGGAACAAGCGGCACATCAGGTGCCTGCGATCGTGGGCTGCTTTTTGGCTTGGGTGCTTTGCTCAGAAAGGGGCTGGATGAGTCCCCTCGCAGCAGCCGCTCGGCTCCCTCCCTACCTGCGCCTAGGGACGCCTGCCCTCGGCTCGGGACATGAGCCCAGGGTTCACCTTATGGGCAGCGGGGCCCTGACATTTTCCACAGCCTGTGCTGCTCTCCCGTTCCTTAATCCTGCTCCGGGACTAGAAAAGCCTTTAAATGAGACGCATTGCAATTTGCTTGCGGGACAGACAGTAACGATGCCTTTCAGGGCACCTAGGCAGGAGGGGTTCTGCTGATCCCATAAATACCCGCTTGCCTGTTTTAGTCACTGGTAGGAGTCACAAAGAAAAGAAACGCTTTGAAATGCTAAAAGCTGCCTGACCAAAGAGACAGGCTGAGGGTGTTACCACGGTGCCTCGTACCATTCCCACGTGCAAGCAGCGCTGCTGCCCACCTCCTCAAAACCAGTCTCACCCTGTCCTCCCGCAGGTGTCCTCACCAGCTACAAGACCTCCCTCTCCCCCATCTCCAGGCTCCCTCCTGCCCTTCCCCAGTGCCCCCTTCTCTAAGGATGGTTGAGTCCTTAACGCTCCTGCTCACGCTCTTTTTTGCAGCCTCAGATTTAAAAGCTGTAGCCCGTACACTGAAATAATTGCACAGCGCTGTGGCACCGGCTGCAGTCTCCGTGGTGAGACGGCCGGGCGGCGGGTTAGGCATGCCCTCGTGGCCTGCCGTCAGTGCCCGCTTACAGTTCACCTCGGTTCTTCTTTCATCGCTGGATGCGGTCACCTCGCGGGGACGGGGAGGGCTGTGCCGTGCTGCTCCTCCCGGAGGAGTGGCTGATGAGTGGGTTTGTCCTAGATTTCTTCTCCTTGATCTGCTTGCGTCTGAGGGTGACTCACCCCGGGCGCTGGGGAGAGGGAGATGCTCCCCCCCCCGCCGGGGACTGCTCGGTCTGAGATCTGAATGTCTCCTTGGGAAGGGCCTATCTGTTCCCATCAGCTGCCCGGGGAGCTGAGGGCAATGCTCTTCTCTGTGAAGGGCTTGGACATCAGGTGGGGTGATTCTTTGCTTCTTGCTATCTGTGCTTCAGCAGGTTTTGCTGATTTGCAATTAAATCTTCTTTCACGTTGGTTTTAATTGCCCTCTCAATTCCCCATACTACAGAGTAATGCTGAAGAATCCATTTTCGGCCTTTCAGTTCGTCTCCTCCTCATTTCAGCTGCGTCTGTGCTGTTCTCCTTGCTGTCGTAGTGTGAAATATTCAGGGAGAAATGTGAAATTCCCTCCTCTGAAAGTCACGTACCACATCTTAGAGCTTGCCATGAGGCACGGGAACGTTCCTGGCTCTACCTGCTTTGAAGAGCAAACAAAGGAAAGCTGCAAGCACCATGTTGTCTGGTCTCGGCAGATGCTTTGGAGACCAGCCCATATTCATGGAAATTAGGTTGTTACTATTAGTTTATTTTTTGTCAGGACCTGAGCGATTCCTCAATCATTTTTCCATTTTCATAAAGCGGTTTGTGAATCACACGCACGTAAAATGAAGGAGTTAGCAAACGCAGCTTCCCTTTGATGTACGGTAATCTAGCCTTCTCGTTTTTGTAACTGCTCCCTGGAATTTTCCATCTTATTATGAATATTTCAATGAAAGTTGGAAAAGAACCGCCCCCCCCACACACTACCTTGTCCTTGTTTAAAGAGAACAGGAAGGTTGTGCAAGCTAAAATGAAAACAAAACTGGTTTGCAGCTGAATGATTGTGTAACCCCCATGTTAAGAAAAGAGACGAGGAAAGGGCTGAGGAAGAACACTCTGGAACAAACCCTCCAGGTGTGGGGCAGTGGCTGAGGTTAAACAGTCCCTGCTCAGAGAAATGTGCTGAACTCACTACTTGGGACGGGAATAACATTATGCCATTGTAATGTTTTCCTAAGTTGGAAAAGTGGCTTTAAACGCAGGCACGTTCCATTTGTCTCCATTCAGAGATGTAGTGTCAGCGTCAGAACCAAGTGCACCACTACTCAGTTCAATGTTTACAGCGTTTCCCAACTTTATTCTCCACGCTGAATGGCATTTTATATCCTCCAGATATTAGTCTGGTGATTGACATAAACCAAAATCTAATAATTTCCTGCTACCTGCTATTAACTGCCCACTCCAGCTTTCTGGGCTCCTTTTTTTCCTTAACCTAACCTGTTCCTTGGAGCTGATGTCATTAAAATGGCACCACCTTCAGACCCCGCTCTGAGACGACAGATGCTCCTTGGATTTGCTCTTCATTGTACAAACGTGTTGTTATAAAGGTCCTAAAGATGAACTTTTTCTTGCCTGAACAGATGCCGAGAATAATTTAGGGGTAGCATAGCTGTTGCCTACTTTATCCTTGAGTTTGAAAAGGAAGGTATAATATTATTCCAAATTTTTTCATACCTGTGGAAGTGAATTTGAACTAGATGTCTTCTCTGTTTCCACTCTTTCACTGTCACTGGCAGCGTGGTGAGAGAACATCTTCCTACAGGCTTTCTCTGGGGACATTCTGTTCTGTGGACGTACTTTGGATTTGTGGTTAAATAAACAGAGAAATGTCCTCTCTTTCTTTACGATTGCACTTAACCATTTGGAAAAGACAGTTATCCGAGTTGGAGAACACTAGAATAACGTAGTTTAATAGAGGAAACGGTCATCATCACAGCCACAGGCATCTATACCCCTGTGCTGTTTTCAGAGAAATCTGGAAGGAAGGAATCTTCCATAAAATTTCTTGGGCTGAATCAACACCCTGTTTCCAACACGCGATGTCAGTGTTGCTCTTGGGGTTGACCCCGAGTTATAAGCAGCATTAAGATTGCAAAGTAAGGCCCCAACCCAACAAATATTTAGAGTTATGCTTAGGTTTTGTATTTGCAAAATCTTTGGTCTGACTTTGCGAGGCCCCTGTGAACGTAGCAGACTGCTAGACAGGGAAGTGTTGCTTGGACCTAGAATGACACATGGTTGAAAGCAGAACAGGTTGGGAAATCTGAAAATTCGGAGGACCAAGGGAGCGCATTCTCAGCAGAGCTTCTCACAGATTCTTCCACCACTCCCCCACCGTACCAGTTTATTAGAGACCTGAAAAAAAACTAGTTCTTGCCAGCCTGGGTGACTCCTATCACAGCTATGACAGGTTTATTCCATTTGCAAGTCAAAACAAGTTTCTCCTCTCTCTTGAAGGTACATAATTATCAAGATCATCCTTATTGCTACACCCGCTACCACTGCCTGTAGTCTTTTGGTATTTGCACTTTCCTGGCACGGTCCTGACTGGCAAAACAAAGTTTGCATCTGTGATAAGTTTAGCGTAAGAAACTCTTCTCATTAGTGCTGGATGCCATGAATCAGAATGATTAAGTGATTTGTCCAAAGCACAGAGCAGATTTAGTGTTTCTGCACTGCAGTCCTAGTAAATCATGAATGTCACCAAATTCACAAATATTACCTAAAAATATTAAATCCTAATCTCATAAATATGATCTGTTTCTGTCTATACTGTGGGCCTCAAACCTTAACCATTTCTTTTTTCCTATAAAGCTCCCAGAAACTTGAAATTATGGTAGTTTAAATTTTCTCCATGCCAAAAAAGGTCACAAAGGTAGTAGTTCTGTTTGGACAATATGTTGTTTGGAGCCAGAAAAGCATCTAAAACATTACCTGCTTCCCTCAGTTAATTGTTGTTCTTGCTTTGGCCAACCGCAAGTAACCTACTTGCCGATTATCAGCGAGTGAAAATGCAGGCAGCAGTTAGGAGCAAATGGTGAACTGTTACGAGAAACTAAGCAGAGATGAAGACAAATGGTCCAGCAACAAGGACGGAGAATTGGTCCCCGGTGGCTTCAGCTCTGGTCCTTGCCCTTCTTTGCACCATCTGTGTGACTGGCAGGCTAGGGAGGGACAGATCTTTGAAGGTGCCAGAAAGTCGTTCAAGATCGTCCTCTGATCTCTTGACTTCAAAGTCGTCTCATACCTTGGAGGAGATGTTTCTGTCTTGTTCCCTGTTTTTAGACAGAAAACAGAACCAACTGGTCTGTGCTGCTAATCTGGGATGACCGAGACACTCTCACCCCTCCTTAACAGGGGCTGTTCAAGCACCTAGCTCCAGACATTATCTGGGGAGCAGAGCCACCACGACAGGGCATAGACTAGGGGAAGGGAGGAAAGGCTACCCACGGAGGTACCATCATGGTTGGAAGGACTTTGTTTAGAGCTTCTGGCACACAGAAAAGCCTGCTGTCAGCTGACTTCTTCAGTGAGATAAGCATAATTTTTTGCACTACTCCTGCTCTGAAACTCTCCTGTAGCTGTAGGGGCAGATGGATATCTGCTTTTGCCATAGGGCCCAGCAAGATGCAAAGAGTCTTGCCTTTAATGCTTCAGTGCACAGCGATGCTGCTGGAAGGAGGAAGTGTGAGCAAGATGAAACTGCTCCAGCACCTTTAGCCCTCCCTGCTCGCTCTCTTTGATTTTCCGGTCATCTTACTCCTCTTCTGCTGCTCAGCAGAAACACTGTGCAATATTCTCCAGGGAGATGGGCCTCGGGTGAATACCCCTGTGCTTCCGATGGCTAGAGGAAGGCAGAGTCCCTTCCCTTAGAAATTTAAACAAGCCGCTTCAGTGGATTCACATGTTTCAGTTTGCTTGTACAAGGCTAGTTGGTGACAAGTGACACCATAACCTCCTCTGAGACTTCTCACCCAAAATATTATGCAAATTGTATGTAAACTGACTCTCACCATGTGAGGTAAGTCATGCCTGAATGCCATTTTTGTTGATGGATGTCCTGGGGCTGAGTGCCATGTCCTACCAGGGTCCTCTCGAGGCATGCACCAAACCTGGAGCATGCCCACGGGGTAAAGTATTTAGGAGTGCTGGCGGCTCCCAAAACTTCCTGGGCTCAAGCTTACACTCTGAAAGCCCTCCTGCTGCAGCATCCAGCCCTCCCACGTGGCAGCAGGGTTGTTCTGCCACATCAGCATCATCGTGGCTTTGTCCAGAAAGAAGCTGCCCTTGCCCAGGCCACAGGCAAACCCACAGCAGCCGCTCAGTGGGAAGAACTCCATATGTGGCCACTGTCACAGGCGGAGATGGCCTTACTCCCAAAACAGGGGATGGAGAGCTGCCTGGGTGGGCAGTGCAGGATAGCCCCACGCATGCTTTCTGGCTGGCGTTGGCAGGTGGTGCTGGCCAAGGCCTGCACACTGGAGCTGACACAGCCAGGGCCAGGGGTTCCTGGGGACGCTGCAGTGTTGCAAACACACACGGCCTTGGTCATATACTATGGACCAAGCGTATCCGGCTCCCCGCTGCTTGCACATGGTGCCAAATCCCACTTCCTCTGACGCTCTTTCAGTATTAGCATGCCAGGTCATATGTCTGGTGGGTGCAGGGACAGGGAAGTCTCATCAGAGCTTTTAGCTTTCTGTGCATCTGGCTGGGGTCCGCTCCCTTTCTGTCACTCCTCCTGGGCCCTATTCTAGTCTTTTCTTCTATTCTTTTATTTTTTTTTTCTCCCTTAAAAGGGCCCAGCAAAGCTGTACCTACAAATCCCATCAGTGAGCACCCCCTGGGACTGCCCCTCTCTTTGCTTCCCCTGAGCTCATCCCTGTTTGCGTTGCCATGCTGGAGAAGGAGACTGCAGTGTCACCCAGACCCGTGACTTTTGGGAATAGAGTGGTTGATTGTGATTTATAGCCTGAGCCCTAAATAACAGGATGCGGATCCACGCTTCGTTCGTGCCAGTTCCCAGCCTGGTGGCTTACACTGAGAGTTCTGTGCAGGCTACTTTTGTCTTGCTTTTTCATCCCAAATTTGGTGCAGCTTTCACATCGTTTCCTGTAATCATGCCAGCAAAGAAAGGCTGGAGGGCTTGAAGAGCCAAGGAAGGTTTGCTTCTCCAGTTCCTGTTACGGAGGCAGTAACTTCTGCAAGGGGTGAGGGGACAGGCAACGTCTACAGTCACTGCTCAAGCCAAGGCAGAGGTAGGAAGCGGCCGTGCCAGCTGCCCAGCTATTGGGGAGCTCCACTCTCACACACCCAGAAAAGCCACAGGCAATCCTCATCCACTACTCTGAGAACAACTGGACCGTTTACACCACCTTTGTCTGGAGTGGATTTACATACTGAGCATTCAAACCTTAGTTTACTCTGTACCAACCTCCCTCTGCAGGCAATCCCTAAGTAACCATCTTGCCCAAAGTGACTCGACCACTTGAATTTGGATAAGTACGTGCTTTCCCAGCTGGTTCATTGTTCTGCTGCTAAATATTGCTCAGTTATCCTAGCCATGCCAAGCCTGATTTTTATCTGTGGATTCTGCAAGGCAAGCCGTGGAATGCAAATTATTCCAGCGTATTTGCAGGTCTGTGCTGAGGAGGAGATCCCTGGAGCTTGATCCTTCTGTTTCCCAGTGACTCATTATTGTTATGTAGGTTGTATTGCCCCACCACTTTGAGATATGAAACGCTGGGGGTTTGCAGGTCACTTTTCTTTTGTAAAAGAACACAGGGTCACGAAATCTCTGTGTGTGTCTAGCAGGAAACTGTCATTCCAGTGGTGATCACACGCTACTTGTATGCAAACCTTTCTTCCAAAATCTCACCCCAAATCTATCTTTAGGCAAAGGCGGTGTCCCCTCAAGCGCTTTACAGTGCTCAAGTGCTTAGAGCAGGAACTCTGACTGCAGACAGCAACTGTTAGCATAGCAAAGCCTAATGTAACGCAGGCTGCTTTCTGCAGGCTCTTTTCTCTCAGGTGAGCAGTATAATCCTTTGCTTTCACTTAATAACCCCAACAACCAAGAAGAGGTGGGGGAATCATTTGATAATTATATGTTCACTTGATAGAGTGCACATAAATGACTAGAAGTGCTGGCAAATGTTAATAACTCTTGAAGTTACATTCCAGTTGCTCTGGTTAGACGTCCTTTCTGCTCTGCTGCTGAACAAAGGAGGCAATTTTATCAGCTGCCTCAGTGAGAGATGTTGTGGCTTCCTCACACGGAACAAGGCAAGAATAGGTTAAAAAATCTCCCCTCACACAGTCGCTCCTTCCCAAACAGCCAGCTATCTCTCTGCAGTCAGGCTGGGTGGATTAGCTACTGTGCCAGGAAAGAATGATAATCCTCCTGCAGCACCCACTCGCCCCGTGGGGAGGGATGACCCAGAAGGGAGCTGTGAAGAGGGCAGGGAGCGCTTGGTGAGAGGAGGCACCTCTGCCTTATGAGCGAATTAAAGTGTGTTTGATCACTGGATGGATCTAAGGCAAACCCACAAAGCTCAGCCCTGCATGTGAAGTCTCACGGATTAAATGCATGTCTGGATCCAGGGATCTGAATACTTATGGCTGCCCCATCCTCGCTTTGAGTTTACTCCTGGGTAATACACACTGCCACACTGATGTCTAGGCCAATTGTGTCACAGGCTTGGGTTTTTGCAAGGAAACTTACCTCCGAGTTTCCTCTGTTTGCCCATGCTTCATCCAACCTGCCCTATCCATAGCTGCTGCAGTGGGGAATGATGTCCACACTCGGCCGTGGCAAGGTACAGAAGGACGCGTGCGGTGTCACGGAGGTGGTGATCCGGCAGGACAAGGGACACGGGTTTTGTTTTTGCCACTAACAGTCCTATGCGTAGTGCAAGGGTTTTTCGGACTCTTCTGGAGATCTGAACCAGACGGTTTAGGTGATTTCAGCAGAATGCAGGCCAGGATTTGACTTTAGGTACCTTTCCTTGCATTCACAACTAGTTTAAAAAAAATGCTGGCAATAAACAGCAAAATGTTGTTCACTTTAGCAAATGCAAGACCCGTCTTGAATACATGCTCTCTCTTCTGCTTTCTCTATTTTTGTGCTCTATTTGACAGTGGTTTCTGACTGACTTCCAGCAAGGCAATAGTCAACCTGACTAGTATTTGTCACCTCCTATGAGCTAAATATAATTTGGATTTTATTTACCTCATAGTATTTCTTTAACAAGCTCTCTGATGTGAGTTCTTCCTGGAAAAAAGAATTCCCCGCATCGCTGTCCTTATGCAAAATAAATACAATCTTTCTGTCTTCTTGCCACATTTAGATCTATATATATCCCTGGTACACAGAGGCGATATCAGCTTGGGAATTGGCACGCTGAGGGTAAATAAATGAATTTACAGTAAAGCCTGGTTATTGTTTTTAAAGACCTATTGAAAGGAGAAGACTGTGCTTAATTTTCTCTCATAATCTTATTTCAAGATGTGTAGCTTGTAAAGGTCTGTCAGAACGTGGGGCCTGGACTTTTATCTTCAGTCTCCAGTTGAAAGCCTGGAGGACACTCTGGTTTTTCGCTCCTGGCTGTGGTCACGAGGAGAAGCCGTAGCCAATATGGGATGGGATCCTGTGGGCCACCGCTGTACAGATTCCTCATCCAGAAGTGAAAAGAACTGTTAATCCTGCCTTGTTTGCTTTGCACACCACACCCCTGCTTACTGCCCACAATCTAAATTACAGAGGCGGCCAAACTTGCTTCCTGTTAAAAACAATAGCCCTGGCTGACACATCACCTCGTAACGCAGGGAGCGAAGTGCGGGAACGGCCGGGTGGGTTTTACAGGCAGATGGGCCCCATGGCTGGGGCTGCTGGTGCTTCTGGCCCCGCTGGTGGTCCCTGCAGAGGGGTCACCACCTGCGCCCCGGACAGGCAGCAGGCTGGAGAAAAATGTAGGGGCTGCTGATAGTGTGCTGTGGAAAGAAATGACCTTATGGAGGATGTTAATTAGGGGAAATGTATCTGGGAACGTGGGGAAAACTTCCTGAAAAGAACAAGTGTGAACAGGATCATCCAAGGCTTATGAATTTAGTGGGAATTTTTATAGGCAAGCTAGTTTGTGTCCAACTGTATCAAAATCTGAGTCATGCTTTTCTCTGGAAAGAGAAGAAGGAGGAAGATATTATTTTGTTGCAGGAAATATTTTCATTAGGTGGTTTTCATTTGAAGGATCGTACGTGGGGATATAAGTCCTAATCTCAGTTTGTTTTACCTCTTCTAGGAAATGCATGCGACAATCAGAGCTGATGTTATTCGTGTTTAATAGCACTGTGGGGAAGAGTTGTGCTGCGTAGGAGTCCCTCTGCAAACAGACGATATATAGAAAATGCCCCAGGTATTTCTCAGGAACTATACTGGATCGCAGCCAAAATGTCATGGAGGACGTAGGTAACATACCCAGCATTTCCCTGTACAAACATTTTTGTGTTCACAGTGTCTGGCTAACAACAGCCAATACAAGCCTGGTGTGAGCAGATTTGCTGTCCTTTGAACACCTGGCCACCAATGCCAAAACTTTCAGATTCTGGTATATCAAGACATGTCCAGTGACTGTATCTGTGGTCTTAGGATGTGTACCAGCTTCCGAAATAGGAATTGCCTTTCTCTTGTTAGAAATGGAGAATGTCACTGTCTCATATACAAGGCCACTGCCACTACCTCACCAGGGCAAAACATCACCCGTGTTTGCCCTGGTGAGGTGCCACTGGGTTCAGTTGTTTACGCAGCAGTTGAACTGGCCAAAGAGTGCAGCGAAGGGGTGGTGAGTCAGGCCCACGATTGTTCAAGTGCAGGAAAACAAGCTGTGTGTGCAAAGTGATCTGGGCACTGCAGCTGGAAAATCCATCCGAACCCTTTTGCTGTTGGTTTGAGGAGACTCATGTTATGAAAGTGTTCCTGGGCCATTATTAAGGCTTATTTTTCAAGGGATGCTGGCATGTTGGGAAACTTTGCACTTATTTCAATTTTAATGTTCTTTTGTTCTGCATTCTGACTCAGAATAATACCTTTCCCTGTGAGCTGGAATTACAGCTGGAACCAGGTTATGGGTTCAAAATTAATCTGGTATCCCAGAGATTTACCTGACTGATAGGGTTTAGAAATAATTTTCCCTGTTTCTACCTACAGTTTCTCTGCTTACATTTTCCGAGGGAATCCTGGGCATACTTTGGGAAGGTTCTCTCTCCCTGTTCTTATCCTTGCTTTGGGATCAGATGACATCTGGCTCCATCGCTTTCTCAGCCTTTAGATAATTTACTGTTTCCATCTCTCTTCCAGCATGATCTATACGATCCTCCCTTGAGACATTTTAATGTCTGGAATGAACTCCCCCATCTTCTCCAGTGAACACTGAGGCAGATGATTAACTGTAGCCAAATCTACCCCTTTTTCTCTGTAAATTATCCCTTACTGTCTCCTCCTTCCTTTCCTTGGTTTTAACTAACAACCTCATGAAACGTCTGACTCCTTGGTTTTTCTAGGGAAAAATTTTAAACAAAACCACATTCAGACACACAGACATACACACACAAAATGCGAACAATGAGCGCTCACAGACAACCAACAGCATACTCACAGAGGCATGCTTATACAGAGATACAATGACGTAAATCAACACCCAGAAGCATTTATTAAATTACCCAGATATATACACAGAGGGACAGGCAGATGGGTTAAGGTTGCGTTTTTACTGGTGGATAAATGAAAACATCACTTTAATGCCCACAGGAGAGTATTTTGGGAAAGCAGTGGCAGTAGCAGCACCAGATATTAAGGTGATAATATCTCTTTATTCACTCTTTTGGACTAATTGGCTAATTATTAGGAAATGGCAACTGCTGCATAGCAAGTGTGAACCCATACACTTTCATAATCGAAATCAGTGTGCAAACAGCATAGCAGTCTTTCCTGAAATCATCCCCTCTTCCCAGGCAAGCAATGATTCCTGGAACCTGCATCCCTAAACTCCCTCTGGGCAACCCCATCTTCCTTTTTTTCTTTCTAAAAGATATGAAAGCAAACTGAATTCCCTGCATACAATCATGGTAAGAATTATTCCCAGAACGCAGCTACACAGCTCCTAATGTATTAAATGGACTTTTTCTTTAATGTCCTCAGAGTATGGGGCATTAGGAAATACTGTAGTTCATTAACGGCTGGTACTTGGTTACCCCCCACACCTATTTAAGGAGGCATTTTACCCACAGATATAAGTTAACTGAAACAGCTGCATGAAGTAAAGTGGCTGAATGTCTTTCTTTCCTGGCCCACATGCAGGTTTTTCTCATTAAAAACTACTGCTAAGCTAACTGTAATCTCCTTAGATGTCCTTGAACCATGGGATTCACCTGTATCTTCAATATGCGTATACTGAGTTATAAGTTACATGGTATGAGGCCTCTAAACATGATAAACCAGCCCCATGATCCCTACTTGCACCTTTCTACCCAGTGCACCAGTCCTGCTAACTTCACCCAACATTTTCTTCATTTCTTGTTTCACCGTGAAAATGTGGATAGTGATCTTCTTTGCTCTTGACTGCAGGACAAACAAGAGGCCAAACCGTGGCTGTCTGTACTCACAAACAAGACCTGGTACACACAAAATGCCTTTATTCTGCTGCTGTTGATAATGATAACCCAGCCCAACTCCACGCTGCCCAAGTTACATCCACTAACTCCTCCCTTTCCTCCCATCACCTGTGTGGATGTGGTAAACAAATGTAAATTGATATCTACACTGGTGCAATTTGCTGATGGAGTTAGCCAATTCACATGTTGTTTTTCACTAACAGCTGTGCCATCCCTAATACTCTCAAGGTCTTACTAAAGGCTTCAAGAGGTGGTGCTAGATAGGCGTTTCTTTCCTACAATGCCTTGTTCTGCATTTGTATCTTAAAGCTTTCCATAGCATCAAAGAAAAGCTCAATCAAGATGTATTCTTTTTAGTTCTTTTTTCACGTCATGGAAAAATAGCCTGGTATACTGAAAGCCAAATTTATATATCAAAGAAAATGCCTCTATTTTGCAATATTGCGGTAGCTCACAAACTCTGATTTCTGTGGTCAGCCACAGCCTTGGGTACTATCAAAGCTGTATGCATGATTTTTTCCTTTTTTTTTTTTTTCCCCCTGGTTATGATGTGCAATGCATTTCTTCTAGGTATATGGTACAGTCTGTCCATGTGGGTGAAATCTACCATCACTGACCATCTGTTCTTTTCAGAGAATTTTCTTGGATTTGTCATCATCTTGCTCTGTTGCATGTCAGCCGGGCACTGTCCTAAGCAAGTCGCTGCTGTTCTCTTATTTTCTGTTTCCCCTTGGATTGTAAAACCTCCAAGGATATTATACTTTCAAGAAATTGGCTATGCTCAGCTGATGGACAGGTAAAAATTACAAGGTGTATAATTACCAAAGTGTACCCAAACAGCTGATTTCTTTATTTGTATCTGGAAATCTCTAAATCATGAAAGATGATAACTGCGTTAAACTGATGCTTCTCTCTGTCCTTTGCATTTGTTTTCTTAGACTTCTTAGGTCAAGGACTGCGTTAAGTATATTTACAAGGTGCTTCGCACAACAAAGCCGCAAGCACTGGATGATGTGTACTGTCATCGGATGGGAGTTTATACTTCGCTTTATAACCCTGCTCGTATTAAGGTAAGGAAAGGCCTGAGGACAAGTGGGACAGTTTCAGCTGCCTTTTGTGTAACATTGTTTTGAAATGATTGTAACACAGGAATTTAATAATAAAAACAATAATTAAGGACGTTATTTTATCTTCTCTTTCTTCCTTTATGACACCTCTTCACCAGAGAATCTGTGGATACTAATCCTGCTAATACTTGACGCTCTTTCCCATTCTGCTTTTTTCCTCCCCATGGTCTTTCAAAAAATAATCCCAGTCTTTCAGCATTTCATCCACTTCTAATTTCACTTCCCCAGTGTGTTGGTTCAGTGAGAGAAGATATACTTCCCTAATCTGTAGACTACCTTTTTCTTTCTTAGTTGTTCTTCCTCTGTTTTGGGGAAACTTCACGTTACTGTGACAAGCTCACAGCTCTGCATCGTATCCCGCTTCCCTTTGACTTTTAATGCTTGTTTGTCTTGTGGTGATGTTTTATACGCCTTAAGAGCTAATAGAGCATTTTGGCCTGATGAGCACTCACAACTTGGAATGACTGGTAGGATGTGACCCATTGATGAAATAGGAAATATTAGCTGGGGGTGGGAACAATAATGCAGACACTCTAACAGAAATGGTAACTTTTCACTACGTCCTGCCAAAGGACAGTTTTTTGCATACATCTTGACGGTAGTAAGCACTAATGGAAAAAGAGCCAGCAGCCTGATGAATCTTGTTGGGAGCTCTTCTTTTTCCAGGGCTT
>VYZW01033937.1:59071-71737 GCA_013401315.1 Balaeniceps rex
GGACGCCCCGCAGCCCCCGCCGCCGCCGCCGCCGCCGCCGCCGTCAGGAGCCCCCGCCACCGCCGGCTTTTGTCTGCCGCCCCCGCCGGGAGCCGACCCTCCGCTCGGCCGGCGCCCGCCCGGGAGCATGGACGCGGCGGTCTGAGAGCCGCGAGGGGGACCCGCCGGGGGCGGATTTTGAAGTTTGAATAAGGATTTTTATCGCTTCCCTTTCCCCCCTTCCCCCTTCTTCCCCCCTCTGGTGCGGTTCAATCCCTTCCCCCATCTTCCCTGACAGGTTTTTTTTTTTCCCTTCAGCTATTTTTTTTTTTTTTAAATCCGCCGCGTGGGGTTGGATTTTTTTTTTTTTAAATTATTTTTTATTTTATTTGGTTATACCCGTCTCTACCGCCCGTAGAGACCGGTCTTCCCGGGCGGCCGCCGCCGAGCGCCACCCCCGACCCGCGGGGCTGCCATGGATCGCACCGGCGGCTCCGGCGGGGGCAGCGACCGCAGGCAGACCGAGGAGAGCAAGCCGCTGCTGGGCGAGATGTCCGCTCCCGAGGGGAATAAAATGGGTGCCGCGCCGTGCCGGAGAGCCCTGCTCCACTGCAACGGCATGAGGTACAAGCTGCTGCAGGAGGGGGACATCCAGGTGTGTGTCATCCGGCACCCCCGGACGTTTCTCAGCAAGATCCTCACCTCCAAGTTCCTGCGGCGGTGGGAGCCGCACCACTTGACCCTGGCGGACAACAGCGTCGCCTCGGCCACGGTAAGAGCCCGGCCGGGCCCCGCCGCCGGGGGACGGCCACAGCGCGGCCCCGGCCCTGGCCCCGGAGGCTTCCCCGCCCCGCGGGGCATCTGCGGGGACGGAACCCGTCGCGGCGGGGCCGGGGTGGCGTGGGGGGGAATGCCTTTGTGCCGTGGTCGCCCTGCTGCCGGCCCGTACGGGGACCCCCCCGAGGGGGTCGGTGTGTGAGGGGGGGCTCGGCTTGGGTGAATCCCGGAACGCCTGTGGGGATTTTTTTTTTTTTCTTCTTTGTAATCCTAGGGATATTTAATTTTGCAGTTTCGGTGTTTTTTTCGAGCAAGTCTAGTTGTCCTCTATTATTATTATCATTATTGCCTTTTTTTGCCTTTTTTTTTTTTTTTAATGCCTCCCTTCTCAACACGACACCGACATGAAACCGCCACACTGAGCCATTTCTATAGGAAACCAAAGCCGGCAGATATCTGCTGGCACGTTGGCCAAGTTGGAGGTGAGGGAGGTAGAGGATGCTTTTAATTCGAGAGCGAAGGCTCGGGGTTTGCACGGTCTTCGCTCTGCTTTGTTTTAGGCCTGGTTTTGGGGCTCTGATTTGGCGGTCACATACCCTGCCCAGACACGGGCAATGCGATCGTAAAATATGGAGATTCCTTCAGGGTTTTCTTCCTAGTGGAAAATGATGCAAGAGAAAAATGCAAGGTGGTGATACCAACAGTACAAAAGATGTGCGACAGATGGATACAGTTTCTAAAAATATGATTTATATTTACATGTACAACTTAAAATTTCATGGCCAGTATTATTTGAACATTCGTGTACTGTGTGATGTGACTACACCCAAATTTTTCCTAATAGCAATTAACACAGCTCACAAAAAAAGTGCTTTACACTGATTTTTAATCATTCAGTACTTCGATCGTGTCCTTTTTTGATTTATGTGTAAATGTCTCATTTTTTCTCAATGGCTTCGTTCTGGCCTTCCTATAGGACACTCGTGATATGAGAGAGTGGATTGGCTTTTGTGTAGATTTCTGTTAACGGTGTATTTAAATGGCTTTCATCCAGTCTGCTGTGCTCAGAGGTTGGATTTTTTCACACCTTGATACGCAGAGACATAGTGTGTGTGTAAATGCCTCTCCGGCATCATGCTCTGCTGTGGAGTATTCAAAGCAGGTTTTCGGTGGGAGCTACTTTAACCTTCAGGTAGGCCAGCTGCCTGTTCTCACAGAGCTCTTTTTTGTGCCACAATGACATCTCTGCTTACCGTTTCCACCGGGCTGTCGAGGATGTTTCCAAGGGAATATTTTTCTTTCTTTGATAGAACTACTGTGTAAAGGGAGAAGGAACGCTCGGTCAAGCGTTGCTGGAGAACTCCCCTGAAAGACACACGAACACAAGGAGTTTTTGCAGTGCTTCATTTTATTAAGATACCATCAGCGTAGAGGGGAAGTTGACTATCAGTGGAGATGAGGCATTTTCCTGGCAGTATCCGTAGCTGATTATTTCTGAGCAGAGGAGCAGGATACTGGTAGACAGAGGCATGATCATGCTTCAGACGTTAGTCTCTGCAATGTGGCAATACTAGGCATGAAGTTGTATTTGTACAGGAGACGTCAAAGTCTGCTCGCTGACAAAGCTGTCACCAAAGAAACCATCTCTGAAAAAATTTCGAAGTCCTATGGGGTCATGCTTTAATTAATGTTGAGGTGTTCTCATTCCTAATTATTTTATGTATATAAATAGCAAGAAGATACTAACACATCATACGTACCATTGCAGGCTCCATTTTGTTCAGCAGTGCTCTTCGTGCTTGGTCTTGCACCCTATTATTTTTTTTTTTTCCAGCGCTAACTCAGCAAGTAAATACTGTTGTTTGCAGAAATATCTGTGCTTTATTATTTCAGGTAGCATCTTTGGTTTCCACGGAGTAATTAGGGCACTAGGATAAGAGCCGCGTTCACTTGTTGCCTGAATGTATCTTTCAGACATTGGTTCTGTGGTACTTAGATTTTAGTCGCCTTTTTTTTTTTGAGCTGAAAAGATGTGATTTAAGCAAAATACGTGGTAGTTCAACCGCCACCCCCTACAGAAGTGGGGTACAGGCACAGTGCCAAAACCTCCTGAAACTGTAGGTAGATATTTAAATGCAACTAATTTGGTTTTCAAGAGCTGTAGAAAAATATCCATACTGTCCATTGAAAGTGAGCATTGGCAGCACTCAACAGCTTTGATAACAAGGTCATTTTTACACATAGGGCTTTCCACAGGCAGGGTGCTTTATGAGCAGCCACTAATTAATCTTCACGTCATCCCTTTGCAAATTCTCTGGCATGACGAGTTTTACTGCATTCTATATAACATGAATAAAATTGAACAGGAAAATAACATCACTATGTTATGCGTTTGAAAGCAAAAGTTGTAATGACAGCTAAATCCAGATCTGGCAAATTATGCCCCTGAGTACAGTGGGTAAGTTTTGTGTTGGTTCTAGGCACTTTCTATCCTTTTTATTGTCACTTGAGACATATATTTGAATTAAAGTCTTCTCCCCACAAGCTCTTACTTGTCAATGCCGGGGCTGCAACATAGGAGTTAGCATTAGTTTGTGTATGGATTATTCATCTGCAGTTTTTTCCATGGGTAGACACTGTATGTGCCCACATACAAGTCTGAATAATGAGACCCTACCTACAGGTTTTTTGCAAGAGGTAGCTACTTCCGTTGTTTAATTAGGCAGTTACATGTTTTGCGCTGACAAGATAGCTTTCCGTAGCAGAAGCACTATGCAAGGGTGTAATGGAACAGATGTTAGGCCATCTTATTTTAGCAAAATTTAGGGAGGAAAAAAATAATGTTCTCTACAGAGTGCTTTTTCTGACGTTCTCACAAGTGACTTTCAATTAAAATAAGTCCATGTTAATCGAAAAAGAATAATAAAAATAATAATTGTATTCTGAATTGGTATATGCACTCAGTTGACAAATTGAAAGGTATTAGCTTATGGAGTGGAGAGACCGATAACTGTAGGTGTTGGGACTTTATCTGATTTACATGTTGTTTCCATTGTTTGCTTCACGTTTCTCATTTCTCATTTCTCAAAGAATGGGTTAAACATAGTACAGTTTCACCATTACAGTTTCACTCGCATCTTGTCCAAGCTTTCATTCTGGTTAAGGTTTTTTTGGTGAAAATAAATACAGCTCTGTAACTTTTTTTTTTTTTTTTTTTTTAAATGTAAATGCTAAAGTCCCAGTAGGAAATTTTGATACTTGGAAACTTTGTTTGCTAGACAACAGCTTGCCTGGGGATGAATCTGACTTTCTCCCCCATGGGAGGAATAATGTTTATTTTATAAACACCTACCAAACTCAAATGTAGTGCCCTTATTAATTTTTTTTTTCCAGTGAGATCTGTCCTTGCACAGCTTGAAGGGCAGTGATAGTAAAAACAAAGACAGAAATAAAATCCAATTTAATATTCCTTGTGTGATTATTTTTTTTTTTTTTGGTGTGAAGAATAAACCTATGGCTATCTTCAGCAGAAATGTTAAAATTTAATTTTCAGTAGTTTATAGGTAGCCTTCATAACTGAACTTCTGTGCCTTTAATATGCTTCTGCCTTGTCCCTTTCATGTCTCTGCCCTGCTTTTCTCTTTCATTGTTTTTCTTGCACCAGTTGGGAGTAGATGTTTAGGACAATGAGTTTGAAAGTACTGGGTTGCAAGAAAGACTTGTGATACATATGTATGCGCGGCAGACAAGGAAAGACTAAATAAGGAATTCATTTTTGCTGGCTAGGGATGACCTCTCTAATTCCCACCTGGGAAGATAAGACATAATTGAAACCATGAACTTACTCATTAATATCCCTCAAGGAGGTGGAAACTTTGGCTTTTCATGCTCATTTCACATTTCTTGGTTTTGCCTTGGCAGTTGAGTGTAATGTAATGTTATACTCAAAGCTGGTGACAATCCTGAAAAGATTTGACTGTCTTTTAAACTTTTTTCTGTACAGAAGTGATGCATGAGGACAATAGCTTATTGACAAGCTAGCTATCAGAAATATATTTGAAACAAGAGCGTAAGTGGGTTAGGGAGCTGCATTTATATTTTCTTCTAGAGACAAGAACATACCCAATTAATATTAAATGAGGCAGGGCAGGATGATCTGTTTCAAATAGGAGAAGTGGAGTAGAAAATTGTCTTCTAATTGTTTTTTAAAATTCAACAATTCTGCTACTGCATGTGTTTCAGCATGCTATTACATGTCTTTCCTTCCTTCTTTTGGTAAAGATAGAGCAAAAATTCCTATCAAACCAGACTCATTGTTTGCTTTAGCACAGGTTCCCATTAGTTAGAAAAACACACTTTTTAAAGTTAAATTTCCCTTGAAAAACAATTAGCTCAAGTGGGAAGTATTATGCAGAGCTCAGAAGTTTCAAAACAATCTTATAAGAAGAATTTTTTTAAAACTTTCCTGGAAAAGGAATATTGTAGCGTTATCCAGATTCCAAATAGAATGATTGTGAATTAGCTATAATAATAAAAAGTGAAGTAAACAGCCTGTTCAGTAAACCAAGTGCTGTCCTTCAGTCCTGTGCTATTGATGGGGCTGTACGAATGTGACTTAAAACTAGCTTGATGGGCCTACAATCGTTACGTACAAAGCAATTTTTTTGATCCATTATAACAATGGAATGCTAAATTACTATTTAATATTTCTCATTGTTTACTATTGCAAATGATTGTTTTCATTTGACAAGAAGTGGTACCTATGGGTTTTGGGCGTACGTGTGTTTGCCTATTTTGGGTTACCGTCTTGCTATCTATCAGGTATTTTCTTCAGGCTCATCAGAAGGAGCATTGAATCTCGTAATTTGCATACAACCCATGATAATTTTGAATTCTCTGCAAATTGAGAACAAATTGCTCCATGTTATCTATGCTGTTGAAATTGAGATTCTGTTTCAGAAGTGAAGGAAGGCATGTGCCTGCATTAATGAAACGCAAATTTTTCTGAAGACTCGGTGATTTAATGGAATATTACTCTGTTGTGACAAACTTATTTTATTACTATATTTGTAGCTCGGCGTAAGAAAACCTAAAATGACATTTCTTCAAAGTTGTTTAATGCCTATCAAACATACCTTTGAATATATAGTTCCTACAGTGGTTAAAAAGCATATTTATAAGTCAGTAGTGTTAAGGTATGTGTTTATATGTCACAGAGCTTATATAAAATATGAAAACAGAAGCTATATTCATTGATAGAGTGAGAGCTCTTAAGGCTATTAGTGTTAACATCCAGCCAGTAAATTTTACATGTTTAGGAGCATAAATAAAAAGGATACTCAGAAATACTTCTGCCTCATTTTTCGTTTTGGCTGGAGAGTAAAGATGTGGTGCTAGCCAGTATGTGGTGGTAATAGTCCCCCGGAGGAAGCTTGTGAATTGCCTCTGGTCCTCAACGGGGACCTGATCCTGCATCAGAGCAGGGACTGGAGGAGCTCAGCATCCCTCACAGGGCTGGGCCTTCCTGGAGCTGTGAGGTCATCATTATTTTTTTTTGTAGTGGAACGTCGTAACTAGTGATGGGAAGAGTCTGCTAGATCATTGAAATGGGGGTGTGGTCCTAGTAGGAAAGGATGTACTGCCCAGAGAAGTTGTGGATGCCCCATCATTAGCAGTGTTCAAGGTCAGATCGGACGGGACTTTGAGCACCCTTATCTAGTGAAAGATGTCCCTGTCTAGGGCAGGGGGGTTGGACTAGATGATCCTTAAAGGTCCCTTCCGACCCAAACTATTTTACAGTTCTATGATTCTGTGAAACACAAAAAGAACGTTTAGTTTTTCAGAGGTGAAAGGCTAGGTTGAGAGTCCCATCTGCATCGACGTTCCAGTTTGCAAGCTTAGGTTTGCACTGTTAACAAGAGTGGAAGAACAGAGGCTGAAGCCTTGGTCCCACCAAAATCGTTGACAGAACTGTGTACACTGAGGGATGTTTTTGGAGGAAAAAGGTGGTAGGCTTAGTACATAGAGAGGAGAGATTTTTTTGGAACTGTTTAATTTATTGCATATAATTTGTTCACGCTTTTGAAGTTCTGAAATAGCAGGTGAGTTTTAACGTGATACAATAAAACGGCTTCTCTCATTTTCTTCTGTTAGTAAGCATGGCTGGACTAATAGGGTTTTATTCATCTCCCCACATAGGATTTATGAAAGAAGAGACCTACCTCAAATAGTTCAAGCCTTTTGGAGTCTTGTAGAAGTAATTAGATTGTGGGTTGCACGGGTAGATTGCGGCTTGTTTATTAGTGTTTTGTTCTGCATCTGCATGTGTTTATAGATATGTAGTGCCTAATTCCATAAACAATTGTGTGTTTGAAGATGATTGATACTTTAGCATGTACAATCCATATGGACTGCTTGTGCATGTATGTGCACTCAATAAGATAACTTTTTCGTGCAGTCTGATGATGCAGTGTCATTGGCAGTAGTGCTGTCTCAGGTAGTCCTGGCCTGTGCCATTCATTTCTGCATCTGTGCTGTGCCGTGTCAATCTGTCTTTTGTATGTGCTTAACAGTTTGCAGGGTCAAGTTGAGAAAATCTGTGTGAACTGGCTGGGGAACACTTTCTCTGTTTGAATCTTTTGCAGATCTGTTGTCTTTTAACTGGATCAGGGAACTGATCTGTTTCAGCATATAGTCCGGCAGACTGTTGAGGAAGAAGAGAGAGGGAAACATGGTAGGCTGGAATTGCTGCCAAAAACAATGTATTATTAAATCGTTGCGTAAAATTTTCCTGTTTTGCACAATATTTAAGAACGCAGGGGCAATACCAGGAAAGGGAAAAGACAATTGAAAAGCATACATTATAACCAAACACGTCAGTGGCGAGTGAAGTTTTAGCTCTTGTGGTTGTGGAAGAAAGCATGAAGAAGTCAGAAACAGATGCTAAATTAAAAGGCCTTCACTTCATAGGCTTAAAAATTAGGAGAATTTAACAATACTCTCTAGGTTTTGGAGGAGGGGGGTTTCTTGTTTCAGGGTTTGTGGATGTTTGATGTTACCAGTACTGGCATTTCCAGTACTTGAAGTGATTTCTTGACTTTGTCTCTTGGGCTGTCCCATGACTGATGGGACAGGGCCAATAGAGTGGGAAATACAAAAGCAGGTAACATGCCAGGTCGCAGACTGTGGTGTCCAGGGCATGAGTTTATGGTGAAGGACATTTTCTTCTACTTTAATCTGGGTTTTCAGTATGTTTTAAAATAGTTTTAAGTCTTTTTCCTTTTTTTGAGAAACTTAGGAAAAAAAGCATCTGTTTTTTGTGGATTTGAGCGTGTCTGCTAGATGTGTGCCTGTTACTAATTGAGCTCAAGAAACTCGTCAAGTTGCAATGACTAAAATTGGAACTGGAAGTACACTTGGTCACGTACATTCTTGGTCTCGCTCTGTTGAAATCAGTAGGGTAATTTGAGGAGGGGGATTTACCATTCATTGCTTGTAACGTGAATGGCAGGATGTGCTGTTCAGAAAGCCAGAAAGGTTCAGTGAAAGATCACCGTGCAGCTTTCAGGTTGGCTGCTGGCTGGGAGAGATGGCTGATGCTACTGTCAGGCTTGTACAGCTCTCTACAAAATAGAGCCCCACTTTTTTTCTTTGGTTGGCAGATCTTGAGGTGCTGAGCAGCCTGCACTACGAGCAGTGGCTCTTCTATGATTGAGAGGCTTGCTGGAAATTTCCCTGTTAGACAGAACCAGTAGAGAAGCTGTTGCTATTTCACCCATTTTATGCCAACATTTAGACAGCGCTGTCCTGGTGGAAAGTTAGTTTGTGACATTACTTTCTTTTATGGGGAAAACCAGGGCTGAGGACAGAGATGCTAACAAGGACTGGTCACCACAATCTGAAAGCCATGGCAAGGACAGCAATGAACATCTTCAAGATGTGACAGACCGTGGGACCAAGTGGTTCCTCTGCACCTTCATATCTTGCAAAGCTGGGGAAAGCACATGTGATTTGCTGCAATGTATTAATGTTTAATTATTCGGTAGAGTCATGGTGGATCAGCAAATGTAATTACCGACAGGGCAAGTGTGTGGTGGTTTTTTTTTGTTTTTTTTTTTTTTTTTTGTTTTTTAATTTGTGTCCCTGTAGCTGAAAAGTCAAGATACTGTGGGAGGAGAGCGAGCTGATGCCAGTGGTGCAGGGAAATGCGGTCGAGCTCGCTGAGCGGCCCCAGCCTTTCTGCCTCTCTTCCCTGGACAATAGAGTTTTATTAAGAAAAAAAAATGCTGCTCGCTGCAAATTGGTCTCTTTTCCCCCATTTGGTCTCGAAATTTGCCGAAATACTGCTGTGGTACATGGTCCTGGCTGAAGCTTGCATGAGGGTGAATCCTCTGCAGGGGCAGCTGCCCCCAGTTTCTCAGAGGCATAGGAAGACGGTGCTGCTGCTTCTGCTGTTGTCTTGCTTGATATTCGCATCTGTAGCAATGTTCACTTTGGTGGCAGTGGCAAAGTGTGAGGTTTAAAATGGGATAAGCCTTTTATGGGCCCTTGAAGTGTGTCTCTCCCTTGTCTGCTCAGCATTACTGCTTGGTTTCAGGGGTAAGAGCTCTTGCACTTTTCAAAGCATGTTGCAGTTTCCCCTAAAGTTCTTGTTCCTGTGACTGAGAGATTGCATGATTTTCTCATTGGATGAGAAATTTAAAAAGAAAAATTGCTTTCAGTCTCATTGAGGAGAAGAGTAATAACCAGGGCTTCAAAAAAGATGAATAAAAAATGAATATCCAATGCTTCTCAAACTCCAGATCTCTAATTTAATGATATTAAGAATAGGGATGTCGAATGCTTGGAACTATTGCTAAAGGGCTTTTGCTTCTTGGATTTCCAGTGCTTAAAGAAATGCTGAATAAAATAAAATCTTTTTCTCCTTTTGAAAAAATTAAAACTTAGATCTTAAAGCACACAGAAATGGATTTATGTTTTGTAAGATTTTGTTTACAAAGATGCCATGTGGTACAAGAAATGTTGCATGAAGAAAGCTGAGATTAAGCTAAATTAGAGTTTTTTTTTCTGAGAATACATAGTTGTATTCCCAAATATAATTCTTTTATGTTTATATTTTATATAATATTTTTCTTAGGCCTAAAGGGAAACTGTGTTTGCAAGTGGTAATGAGAAATAATATTTTTTCCTCTTATAAATCAGCTGTATGTATTTTTGAAGTGTGTGTACAGATGTCTATTCTTATTTTAAGAATGATATTTCTGGTGATGTTAACCCAAAGGTAAGGCAAGAATTTTGGAAACAAAAAAGTCGTCTCATTCTTTATTTGTGTCTAGACAATCAACATCTAACTGAGCAAAATTAGGTAATTGCATGTGCAAGTAGACAGTTGGATATTTTTTAAAAGAAGACTTTTTTTTTCCTAAACCTCCTGAAGATACCCATGGTGTGTTCCCAACAGTATGTTTCAAACAATACGGAGCAGATATTTCTCAATGGTAAAGCTGTGATATTGCTATTTTTTATATGCCAGTGGCTGTTTCCTCCCATTCTTTGTCTGTTTTGGCTATTTGAACATAAGCTGTTGGGATCGGCAGGTGTCTCTTACCATGTCTGGTTCCTGTTGTAATAGGGTTCTGTTGTACCACGGAGTTTTTTGTTTGCTACTGTAATACAATTAGTGCGTATTGTGAGCAGGCTATGTTTTTGCTCTATCTGTGCAAGCCGCTAAAATAAGACTGAATGACTTTGTTACCCATTTTCAGGGACGGGCATTATTAATAGTAAAGTAGAAACTGCTTTTAAAAAAAAAAATTTCTGAAACTTGCCAAGTGGAATCCAACTTTTTAATCAAAATACTAAGGGTGTGTATGTTTTTTCCATAAATATGAATGTCTGTTTGACCTTCTGTGAACAAAAAAAAGAAGGATTATTTTTGGCCTTTAAAACAATCAGAAAAAAACGATTTTTGGATAACAGTATAATGACTTCATTCTACAAGTCCTTGGGTTTCAACTTCACTGTGCTTCAGCTCTCTCAAAGTGCTTTATGGTCAGTGTTTTTACTCATGGGGAAAGACATGATAAAAGACATGATAAAAAGACAAATAAATGTAGATCAGACTTCTCAGACGTGTCTGCTACTGTTGGTTCATGGTTAATTTGCAGTTCCTTCCCAGTTGGTGTATGAATCTATGGTTCACTCTGGAGTGTCTTAGGTTGGACACCAAGAATCAGTAGTGTGTCCCGATAGTAGTAACCGAAGTGCCTTGCGCTAATGTTCAGGATAAATCACTGGTAGGAGTTGGAGGAGAAACAAAATTTCTTTGCTTTGGCTGCCAGGCTACGTCTTCCGTCCTGATTTTGATGGCTACTAGTTTTCTTAATGGTTGTAGATCTCATTAAAAATCAGTGGAAGTGTGGGAGAGTGACTGACAGCAGAACGTGGCCCAGGGTGTCGTGCTCTTCTTACTACCCTTCAATCTTCCTGCAAAGAAAATATCTGTCAGGGAACCAGGTGCCAATCAGTTCAAGTCTCTTGCTTTCTGCAGCGTGCATGCTTTGTATATTCTCCTAATAGTCCCTTCTGACAACCTAGCACTTTGCTTTTGTTTCAGAGACTGTTAAGATTGATTTCAGAAGTAGAGAGTAAGTCAGGGAAACCTTGACTGCTCTGAAATTTTCAGGATGAGAGTGATCTTGGAAAATTACTGTAGAAGCAGGGTGTTGCGATCCGTTTTTGAAAAAAGATCAGCAGTTCTCTCTCCCTCTCATACCTTGGATTTACTATACAAACTTTTTGATGTTGAGCTCTTACATTTATGAATCACTTGAGAAGAACATGATTGCAGAGGCATCTCAAAACACCACATTTCTCTCTGCTACGGTGTAAGCTGTAAGAAGGTAGGAAACTGAAAGTAGAAAGTTATGTGGGCCCTTAAATAGTTGATCTATGAGCCACTGGTGCAAGCAGATGCAATTCTGCAGATTTTTTTTTTCAGTAGCTATGCAGTTATTAGAGTTGGGGATCTGAGTGTCAAATTGTTCCTGGCAGCTTGAAAGGGTAGTTGCATAATGAGAGATTTCTTTGCCCTGGCTGTTACAATGCCAGGCAGGGCACTGGATGTCAGTGACGGAGAGTTGTGAGTGCGTGCCTTCCTTGGATGCTCTGGCTCCACGATGGTCTGACTGTAGCTAAGGTGTTCTGTCATCTGAACAGCTCGCTTAGTATGGTGGCTCTGAGAAAGAAAGTGGGAGGAGGGGACCAAGACTGTGAAAGGCCCAGTGATTCTTTGAAGAACAGCATTTACTTTTGTAGCAGAGGAGATTCCCATCTACTTCGATGGACTGTGTTGAAATCCATCCGTGTTCTTGTCTTGCTGCTCAGTATTCAAATGCCCATAGTTTGAGTGCCTGTTGATTCCTTGTGGAAGATGAATCATGTTCATTGAAGCAATCATATTTCTTATCCACCAGTAACATAGAACAGAGAAGTTTATTTGGAGGCCTGGAGAAAGAGAAAACAACATCATGTTACAATGTCGTTCAGTCATTGGTTAAACCAGAAGGTGGTCTATGCAATTGCTGTAAACTGCTACCTTTAGTAAATAGCTTATAGTAGCATCATTATGGGATTGGAAAAAGAGCTTCAGCCTATTCTTTCAGTGCAGAAAGACTGATACTTCTTCACATATTCCTTACAAAAGGAATAGCAACTCCAGCTGTGTAGTAAGGGCTCGAAGTAGTATTCCCCATCCTTTTTGTTATGAAATGCAGCCAATTTTCTTTCCTGCTATATGGAAGTGAGGAACATTGATGAAAGATATTATGCAAGTGCAAATTATTAGTCATTACTTTGCTTAGTTTTTCTTTCAACTCTTCATAGTTCTTTCAGATCCTTCAGGGTTTGTTT
>VYZW01033937.1:72230-87553 GCA_013401315.1 Balaeniceps rex
TTTTTTTTTGTTTTTTTTTTTGTTTTTTTTGTCATTGCTATTATGGTGACTTTTGAGGAAAGTTTTGCAATTTTTAACTAAAAAGTAGCCTGACATCCAGAGGCACAGAACAGGCTCTTCCTCCTCTCCCAGAGGAGGAAGCAGCTTGAGTGGAGTCCTGGCACTGAAAATCCTGTCTACTCTGCAACCAAATAATGTGGACATTGAAGAAAACGTAAAACTTGTGCTGGCATGGAACTTTGTTGCTGAAGGTGAAAGTAGGGACACAGTCAACATGTCTCGTCTGACTGAAACCACGTTTTCTAAGGTTAGATAATTCATCTTTTGTGATTGCTGTGAATGAATCAGGAAATAAAGCTGGAAAGCTTGAAATTAAATGAAATGTGCAGGACCAGACATGCACTTTGGTATTAAATATTGACATACCCCTTTCAAGGTAACCACTTTGCCTTTGGAGCCTGGCATTTGCCTGAAGACTGTAACATCTTCTTGCTCTTAAGCTTATGGTGAAAAAATTATTGGCATTGAGAAATATTGCTAACAGCTTGTCTCCTAACACTAACTTACACTTCTTTTGGTGCTACGTCACTGCCTCCCTTGAAATTAATCTTGTCTGATTTATTGTAAGTTATTTCAAATGTCCCCAGTGACTTGGGTTGACTAATGTACTTTAAATCTGGTGAAATCAAATCTGTCGTGGGAGTTGACCATGTATAAAGCTGCTCCCTCATGGAGATAGAAGACATGGGAAAGTACTGTGCCCTCCTTGGTGCTTGCCCAAATATAGGACCAATCCTCTGTTGGTTTAAACCTGCGTACTGGTGTGTAGGTTGGTTGGTTTTAGACCTTGGGTGAGTCGGGATTGAGGCAGCACTAACTATATGCATTATCCATACATTGTGCAGGCTGTATGCATTTACTGGTACTACAGCATGGCCTGAGTGGACTTGAAGGGGGAAGGGAAAGAAAGGAAGTGATGATATGAAAAATTTAAACAAAGCAGCTTCAAGTTAGAGATCGGATCTGTGTGCTCCAGCTGAAAAGGGAAGTCTCTGAGTTAGTGGCTGCAGCGTGCTTGTGACTGGAGCTTTTTGACTCATCTTGAAGGGATGTAGTCAATGGTGCAGCTTCTTGATACGGGGTGAAGATGGCCTTCTGGGGTGGCTCACAGAGTGTGTCATTGTATCTTCCCTTTTGAATGCAGCTTAAAAATAATGGAAATGTTTAAATTAGGTGGATTATGTGTTTCCTAATGCCTCTTTGTTTTTCATACCTGCTTTAACTGTGATAAAGATGCAGTGCTGTGTTACATTATCTAGCTTCAACGTCAGGGGTTTGGGAGGTTGTCTCTCTTTAGTTGTTGGATTTTCTTAGCAGAAACAGGAGAAAAAAAATTACCTCGTGCATTTTCCTGCCTGTACAGTCTGTTCCTGGAGGTCTTCTGAGAGCTGCTGTCTTGAGACCCTTGTGTCTGATCTAAGACTCTTGCTGTGCTTGGATTTCACATTACCCGATTTTTTTTTTCCTCTTGCATTTGCAAGAAAAGCCTGTACAAACAATGCTCTGCTGTTTCCAAACACTGTGAAGTTTTCCCCTTTGCTTCCTGTTTTTGTAGCGTGTTTGTGAAAAGACCTTGTTTTCTTTGCACTGGAGTTAGCATTAATGTAAATGCATTCAGCATTAGCTGCAGTGTGTTCCAGCATGTAGGGACCGGAGTTTCTCTTCAGCAAGCGGTATTACTCTTTATTTATGGTAAGACTAGATTAAAGAAGACTTGTGCATGTAAAAGTGAAAGCACAAGCAGTGTTAAATTATGCAGTCATGAGCTTGTTATTTCCCCTCCCCCCAAATATGCACGCCAGTTAGTAACCTAGTGATCTATACATGAGGCTTTAATTGGATGTACGCCCAGAGCGCAGATTAATATGGAAAAGCTATAAAGGCATGGGTTCACAAACTTTATTTGACCACACGAGGACCGTCTGCATGATCCCATGTGGAATGTGTGAGGGATTCTCAAAACAAAGAAATACCTTCATGTATTGGGCAGATCTGTGTGTAAACCGCAGGATACAGAGGTGATGTCTTTGCGTTAAAGTCAATAGACTGTTGATTAAATAGGAGTTTCCCAGCCTAGTATCCACTCCCTGTTTCTTAGGAGTGCTTTAAGTGGGGCAGAGGTGCATCTGTGGCCTCTGTGTAATCTACCTGACTACTTAAGTTTTACTTTTGAAATTGTTGAAGTTTTCTTTTTATGATTGGATATAATCTTGGCCTCCTCTGGAGGTAAGGGGGCGGGGGGGGGAGGGGGCAAATCTCCCTGTAGCGAAATGAAAACAAGCAGATGTCTTGACTGCAGCTGGCTAGAGATGAATCATTTCGTATAAACTTGCCTGGAGAACATGATCTTATTCCTCCATAAACCTATACTCCAGAGGGAAGGGAGAATCCCCATTAGTCAATGACACCCTCCTGGCCTAAAATTCCAGTGTTTCTGGTTTGCAAATCACATGAAGCACATACAGACTACTAGCTGTATTCAGCAAAGGCTTCCTCAAGTTTGAAAGCACTTGTAACACAGATTTTGTGTCTCTTCTGGGAATTTTTTTTCTAAATGAAAATTACAGTATCCCTGAATGTGTAAAAACAGCCACCGTCACACCCCTATGTCCCCCAAACCAGTTTAGTAATGATAAAATCTCTTTTAAATTGGCATGGTATTGCAATAAAGAGTTTGGCGGCTCAGGAGAGCCCTGTTGCAGGCGTAGCTGACCTTCCTGACCCTTCGTATGATGGAGAGCAGTAAGGCATACCACCTGTCTCAAAACTCTCTTCTTCCCCCTTCTGCTTCCCCATGACTTTCTGGAAAGGGCTGATGTGTTCAGAAATGGCAGTGGTGGCCCTGGATCTCACTCTGGGATGGTGCTGAGCTTGCTCGTACATCTGGGTCCCAGAGTGATCTACCAATGTTGGCTTTTTCAGCCTTTGCTGCCCTATTTCCTCCCGCAAGNCTTTATATTTGAGAGACAGGACGTGGCATAGGATACCCCTGCAGAGAGCTGGAAATACAACGTGATACTGTGTGGTCTTTGCCTGTTCTGGAGTGGATGGGCGCATACGTGTCTCTGGGGAACGTGCTCTGCAGATAGTAGCATGTTCCTAGTAAGCAGATCTGATGCATTGTGTAGGCAGCAGAAAATAAACAGNGATTTGTGATATAGCTCAGCATCGGAGATGTGCTGCTTGCAAGCCCCCTGCAGTTCAGGCTATCTTGGTACTGTTTTTTATTCTCTGTGCCATTCTCTGCATGGTTGTATGGCACACTCTTTCTTTGTTCCCTGAAGATGGTGGGATGGAAATGTTACCTCCTATAGCATAAGTCCTAATCAACATGAAGAGTGGACAGCTGATGGTAACTGTGCTCGAATAGTAGCAAAAAATAAGGTAACCCGAATTAAAGTTTTGTGCAAGTAGTTTCAGCATTTGATTCCAACCATTTGCCTGACTAATGAAGATGGGGAATAGTCCTTAGCTCTCTGCCTGCAGCAAGAGTATGGGAATTGAAGTGACTCATTCTCAGGGACATGGCAGTGGGAATGAGGCGCTGCTGTGGTTGCAGATAATTCCTTGGAAGTCTCTGTTGTGCAGAATTCATTAATTGAAGAGATTCATGAGCTGCTTAATGTCACATCACTTCATTTCCTCATCAGAGAACTGGAAGTCTCATCTGTATAGGGAAAAACAGGAGCTTTCTGGTTTTGAGTAAATCTTAACCTTTGTAAAAAGCGGTTGTATATGTTGCCCAGCATATTGTCCTGTATTGAACCTCTTGCTATGTAGCTTGAATATTTTCTTGCCATCCTATCAGCTGTGGGGACAGAGACAGCAGTGTGAAGTCGTGCATTTCTGAGTACACAGAAGTGAGCAGTGCAGACGAGGAGGGAACTGTTTGCTGCCGGTTTCTTCAGTGAAATGCAGCAGAAGGATGGATGCTTCCTGTNTGAGAGACAGGACGTGGCATAGGATACCCCTGCAGAGAGCTGGAAATACAACGTGATACTGTGTGGTCTTTGCCTGTTCTGGAGTGGATGGGCGCATACGTGTCTCTGGGGAACGTGCTCTGCAGATAGTAGCATGTTCCTAGTAAGCAGATCTGATGCATTGTGTAGGCAGCAGAAAATAAACAGTGCAGCCCACCATTTGCAGATTTAAACTGGAGAAGGGAATGTGCTGCACTTATGGAAATCAGCCTTGCCGTGTGTGATATCTCAGTTTTCAGAATCAGATGTAGCCTAATTCAGGTTTTCCCCAAGTGCCTGTATTTCTGACTGTCTTGCCCGTTGCAGGTCCAGGTGAGAGCTAGTACAGAATGAGTCCTGTGGCATTTGCCATAGTTTATTACATGGCCTCTGAAGACACTGCTTCAGCCTGAGTTTTTATCCCTGTATTAGTTTTATGACATAGGAAACACTGCACAGAAAAATACAGTTTAACACTTTAATAGCTACTTTTTAAAAAAAAAAAGGGGGTGCACTTTTCTTACTTTTTTGACTAGAAATTAGTCAAAATCAAGATTCCTGCATTTTGATTGAATTTCTAAGAGTGAAGCGTTTCTGAAGGTGGTTGTATCTTACAGCTTTTGATCTGATCCTTCACCAAGGAGAGCTGGTGATGAGAGGAGATGCCCTTTCCTGTGGCTTTATGTGCCACTGCTATCCTGAGTTTTGGGAGAATCGATGAGACCTTAGGGCTGGACTCGGACACCTTTTGTCTTTTTAGCATCTGATTCCACCAGGAGGTCATCGTGGTTTCAGTTGCATGACTCAAGCTTGCACCTACCATGAACAGCCATAATGCCCTAGCTACGCTCTTTGTCTGTGGCAAGCTGGTTAAGTAATAAGAAGTACCTTTTAGATCCACTAATAACTGAGTTTTCCTTCATCTATGCCTTTGGGAACATTTCAGTACTTTGCCTGGCAGTGTATCACTACTCTGAATCGTGTGTGGAAAAATGTCTGAAGCAAATTAAACAAAATGACTTGTGAGTAAAAGATCAAGTCAAAACACTGTCGAGATGAAAATCATTGAGTTGATGGGTGCAGTCTATATGTGACTGGGAAACCTTTAATGATACCAGGAGAAAAAAAATGACCATAGTAGACAAAGTTGCACTTGAGGTTTCTATGACTTAAAAAAAATAATCTCTTTATTCCTGTGATTTATTATTTCTGTGGTCACATGACACAAGCTATTGCAAACACAAGGAGTCTTAGTGGAAGATCCAACAGGTTGCCTATTTCAGCAAAGTCTGGGTTGAGACTAAATCTCAAAAAATTAAGGTGGAGAGAATGGGAGTGAAAAAAAAATTATTCTTCTGGCATTATATTTGTGGCTTGGCACGTCTAGATCCTGTGAGTCCATTCCATTGTTTTTACTCATAGCATCTTTCTTTCTTGTTGGGAATCGCTAAGAGTGATTTGGCATCTGTACCATACTAGTAAAAACAATCTTAACTACTTATAGTTAATGAATTGTGTAAGCTGGCAGTCACTCATTTGAGGGGATGGAATAACAAACATAAGGACAATGTGAATTCTGCATTGACTGGCAATGTATATCAGAGAAAGAGCTGCTTTATTTATCTGGTGCTGAATTGCTTTAGTGTGTGGACTTTAAATAAGCAGTGCTTTAAGAAGGTGTATCAGTTGCTTGAGCTGAAGCCTATATCTTGGCTGAAAAAATGGCATCATTTTATATCAATGTGTGTATCATAACATGAAATCACTGTGAAGAGAAGATGCTGTCATGTTTTCCCTGTTGTATTTATCTGGTTTTACTAGGTGGGAAAATAAAACCATTGACCTGAACTGGTTATACTGAAATAAACTTCCTGTGCCCTGTTCCTTTTTTTTTTTTTTTTTTCAAAATTAGGGTGACTTAGTGTAAAAACAAAAAAGCCAGTTTGAGATCCAGCAAGTGAAAGAATGATGGCTTTCAAATGGTGGCACTTGTTTTTTGAGTTTTGTTGTTCTTGATGGAGAGAAAACAGTACTTTTACTTTTTCTTATCAAGAGTTAATCCACAGCAAGGTATTGAAACAAAACAAAACAAGCTACTTGGACTCATTTTTGAAGAGAGCGTTTTTTTGGGAATGCTTTATTGGTTCAGACTCTTGTGGTCCCTCTTTGGACTGTCTCTTTAGGATGTATATGTATGTCTAATTCAATCGAGAACTAGATAGGACAGTACTCCCTTTGCTTTGATCCTTTTATTTTTTGAGCATTCCTCCCCACATCGAAATCTTACAAAATACCTCTGTTTCCCTATGGAAAGAGGACCGTTTTAGGGAGAGTTGATGTTCTGGGCAGTATATCCAAGATAACTATAGATGCTAGAGGAAGAGAATGGTTCCTGTCCCTCAGGAACAATAGGGAGGCTTTAAAAAGCTGTTTAATTTGTGTCAAGCTGTGACTTTTTTTTTTTTTTGGTTGTCATAGAAATGTGCCAGTCCGTGTCTCTCGCAGATGAGCTCACTAAATGAATGGCTGTGCAGGATGAGTCTGGTTTCAATGAAGATGTTTATACTTGAAGAACACAGATGGACTTAAACCACAGCCCAGAATCTAAACACCCCTGAGCTCCTGGGGGAGGGGAGTGATAGGAAATGAAATCTGGATTTTATAGCTCAGGCCTGCATCTTTCCTCCTTGATTTGGCTTTCTGAGTTATTATGGGAAAGTAGGAGAGGAATATTATCTGCAGTAAAGAGGGTTTGTTTGTTGTTGGCCTTTGGGGGGGGAGGATGATTTTATATTTGGCCCAACTCCATTGGGTTGGAAGAACTTTCCTGCCTAGATTTCTTTGCAGGACCATCACAGCTGAGGTTAATTGGTTCCAGAGATGTTACTCTAATGTGCAGCCTTTAGCAGGTAATTTTTCTGTCATTTCTTTACTTCTGTTACTCTTTGTCTTTTGAAATAAAATGTTTTGAATGAGAGCTGACAGTCTTATCTCCTGTGCTGCATGTAAAATGCTGTGGTATAGGTTTGATAGAAATTTACACTTGAATTTTGCTGGTGCAAATGACTGCAGATGGTAGAAGCAGCATCAGACCTATGAAATACCGAAGAATTTGCAGACGACACAACTAATAATCTTCAATGAGGTGTGTCATTGAGTGTTAAACAAACATAGTGCAGTCAACAAACACAGTGTACTATATTGAACGGGGCCGTATTCAGTGCGGGCAAAAATGTCCTCTGCAGGATTTAGTCTCTGGGTTGTTTGCTTATGAGCATTATTCTGTGAATTCTTTTTACTTCCAAGAAGCCCATTAATTCTTTATTTTCATCTACATTTGGCACTGTCAAAATGCCTCAAAGGAGCTTAGGTGTAAAATGACAATAGCTCCAGTATCTCCAGGGTTTTCAGATATCCGAATGATTTGTTTATCTGGCTGTCTTGCTTTCCTTGGTTTTCTATTCCTGGAGCTGGACTGCCGGAAATGATGCATGTTGCTGAATGCAGAATAGTCCTTGCTGTGCCAAGGCATGTACTTGGAAGAATGGGATACTCTGTCCTGTTAATTGGTACAAATAATCAAGACTATGGAATTAATGAAATACTGGCTGTTTAAAAAAAGAAAAAAAAAAGAAAAAGTATTCCCAGCAAGTGGAAGGGTGGAAGGTAGCATATTTTAAGTGAAATCCGCCCTTACCAGAAGTTTTCACTGTTGGAGAATACTTCAAGGACTTTCCGCTCAACCTGTTTTGAGTATATTTGAGCCTCGACTTTGGTCATAGTGTTGAATACAGCTGTGCACACTCTTCTCTTGATACTCTATTTTTGCTTGTTATTTGGTTTTAAGTGTCCTGCTTGAACTTGTATTGGAAGACAAGTTGGGGTAGAATTGGCTTGCCTTTTAATTAAAAGTACTTATTTTAAGGTAAGATGAATTCTTTTTCGCATGCAACAGGCTTCGGGAAGTGCAGTTTCTATGCAGAGAAATTCCTCTTCTGCTAGCCTGACCTGTGTCTTGTGGGATCTTAAAAGGTCCCAGCGCTCTGTTAAAGACTTTGCTCCATCGATTGAGCTTATCCTCGGAGGAGGAAGAGGGACTCATTCACTACAGTTAGTGGAGGTGCAGTCTCGTGCGGGTGAGGACACTACGTGCGTGTCATGTGCTGTGCATCTCAGCACTTTGCTGGCGTTAGCTGTCGTGCAACTCCAGCCGGTTGGGAAAGCTGCAGATGAGGAACGTGTTGAGTAAAACCAAAACGGTTGATTTACCCGAGGTAAGCAATATGGCAGAGTTACGGTGTCTGTTTCCTTCTTCTCACCAAGGGGATGGTCAGCTCGGCAGGGACCGCAGGGCCAGGAGCTCCTGCACTTCTCCAGCTCTGCCACTGACTCACAGCCCACCGGGCAAAATGCTTGGGAGCCCTGCGTGCTTTCCCGCTGGAGAGACGCTGTTAGTAGGCTTTCTTACTGTATGTATTTATTTTAAGGGCTAATCAATTAGGCATCATCAACTGGAATTTTTGAGACAAATTAATTTCTAAAACTACTCAGTTTTCTGATAGAGCTCTTTGAATAATTTGTCCTGCATTTCTTCTAGTTTTGTAATAAATACCAAAAATTGACAATAGGTTTTTCTTTTCCCAAATTCATCTCCTTCATTCATTTTTGTAAGGGCCTTCCCGGAAAGGGAGTGCACAACTGATTACATTGTGTTTAAGGAACTATAAAGTGATCAGCATGACTGCTGCCAAATGCGTGGAATTAAGATGGAAACAATTAACGACTTTTTGTTTGTTTTTTTTTTTTTTTAGTTATATCCTAGAACTCAGACCATAATATTTTAGACAGGAAGAAGTTTTTTGGGTAATGCCACTGTTTTCAGTATTCCCTAGTTACGTTAAAACAGTGTGTCAAAGCAGGAATACTAAACGATCAGAGAGGCCATATTTTTATAGGACACGTTTGCTGTCCTGTTTGCGTGAGAAGTTTCCAGTGATGCAATAATATTGAAAATTATCACTTTCACTGTAGGAGCATTGATGCAGTGCTGTTGGAAATTACCACTTTCAGTGTAGGAGCGTTTGCTTTTCATCTGAGATCACTAAAATCATCTTGGTTTTACTTTTGTAATTAGCTTAGGTTACCCTTCTTGGGGGAGGGGAGGCTTTGGGGGTTTTGTTGGTTTTGTTTTTTTTACTTTTAATTTGAAACACAGTTTTAACATTTGGATTGTTTGAAACAAAAACAAGAGAAGTCCCAACATGAGCAGAGAATATTTTTAAAGGACTTTATGGCTCTAAGTTCCTAACACAGTCCAGATGTCTCCTATCTCTGCTCTTTCTGTAGCATTTTCTGGCGCAGTGTCGTTGGATTTTGAACTTGGTCCAAGCTGTGTGCCAAGTCCTGAAATAAAGTAAATCAGTGAGTTGTTCTTGGACGTTTCTCCTTAATCCAAACCAACCCAAATCAAACTTTAGCTCTGACCTCAGGACTGCACATTCAAATATTTTCCTTTGCCTCCTCCGTTTCAAAGTAGCAAAAGCAGGAGATTACCACTTTGCAGTATTTAAACAGAGGCTTGTGCGACATCCGTGCAGCTGAAGCAACTGCGTTACTTGGGACCCGGTGCCTGTTGAAACACCAGTGATGTTTGCCAGCGCTGTGATTCTTCATTGTGATTCCTATTGTTGGGTCAGGATGCACGTTACGACCACACTGGAAAAGGATTTATTTGCAGGCGTGTGTCCTGCCAACAATTAGGTAGCAACCAGAGGAAATATTCTGTAGTGCTCTCTTGCAAATGTTTCTGCCTAGATGTCTTAGAAGAAAAACCTGCTAAACCCCAAAACATCAGAACTAAGTTCTAGGGTAAACTGACTGTCATTTATCTTTCCTTATGCAAGCACTTGTCTCCATTGTATGTAAGCGCTCAGTTGAAGTTGGCCTAGCATGCAAATAAACTGTGACTGAGTGGGCCACCTATTGTTGTTTAACATTCTAGTGACAGCACAGCAGCTTATGTGGGGAAAAAAGTATTAGGAAGGTAGTGTTATTTTTAACAACAGTTTAGTTGCTGGTCTGAAGGAGACTTAATGGTATGTGACACAAATTCTTTCCAGGTTTGAGATCTGCTGGTTTAATTCTTAGCTTTTATCTTCCAATTGGCCAGGTTCAGGTAAGTTTAATTAAGCCATATCTGTTGTCCAGCCCTTTGTTAGACCCAGCTTCCACTGAAATTGATGTGAAGCTTTCCTTTGCCTTAGTGGGCTTTGCACTGGGTCCTCAAATGTGTGTGAACTACTGGGTGTTTTGGTGTAGCTGATCATCCTTGGTACAGACAGAGGTCAGAACAGGTAGGATGCAGGAGTCTGGAGGCATTTCCGACAGTGCTGTCTTGCAGTGGGGAATGAGAGTTGGCCTCAGTTGATGTTTTTGGGATCCCCACTACAATTGTATATGCATATTTGGCCACTCAGGGAATACTAATATAAAGCTTTTCTGTAGAGTAAAAGAAAGCTCCTTTTTTAACAAGGGAGTAGCAATGACCCTATTTGATAGAAACACGGCTAGGAAGGTTTACTTGCCTGACTGTATTGCATATTATCTGGGCCAGTAGGATTACTTTATTAATCAGTTTTGTTCCCTCTGGTGTTCAAGCCAGTGTGTGTCTTTCTGGCTGGATTCTGTGTAAACATGAATACACACGGGTAACTAACAGATCCTGCCTTGGGGCCAGAGAGCACAAAATTTACCTTTCAGAGGTAGCCAGAACAGCCACGTGCATAAAAATAATTAATGATTTTCATGATGAATTTGCTAACTTGAGCTAAATGTTCACCGGCACGTTCACATGCTACGTGGTAGCAGTTGGACATGCAATTACGAAGTTGTTATGCAACAGTGAATACCAGGGACGGCAGTAAATGGGTTATTTTACAGAGAAATGCCATAAAAAAGAAAGATTTCAGCCCTGGTATGTGTTGTAATTCTTTCATCACTTAGCAGAGCTTTTGTATACACACGGCTTTATGTTTCCTGTGAGATGCCATGTTTGGTGTTCATCTCTTGGACGTTCAGGACTGTTTTGCTTTGTACGTGGAACATCAGGCGCGGACTGACCAGTCACCCTAAGCTTCCCATGCTCATGCACTGTACAGTGGTTTTCTCCCCGAGTGTGGACCTCATCTGAACTCCATGTCAGAGCCTCTCTGCTCTGTCTGTTGGCTCCTTGCACAGGGGCTGGACCTGGTTGTTTTGAAGAGTGACCTTTCCGTCAGGGCTGACCCGCTGAGCTCGCTGGCATGGGATCAGGAAACCGATTCCTGACTCAGTCTGGTCTTCTGCTGCTGGTAAATTGTTGTAGCACCCTCAGCCTAAACACTGTGATCTGCGTGATACACCCCACATCAGAAATTACCTGGATATGTGAAATAGGTTCCCTTCTTTGTCACATCAGGAAGGACATAAAGGTAAAGGTGGATTTTGTGCTCTGCCCTGGAGAAACTGGGAGTCAGCCTACCAGAGAAGGAGGTATATGTTAGAGTTGCGGGAGGTTTTCTTTCCTTCAGTGCTGCTCAAAGCTTCTCGCTGCAAACAGCTTAGCAGAGATGCTGGGAGAAAGGCTGCGGTGGGCACAACCTTCGTATGTGTGTTTGGAGACAGATAAAAACTGCTCAGGAGATCTTATGGGCTTCAAGAAAGGGATGGTTGGAGATAAAGCTCTGTCAGGGGACAATGATAAAAGAACCGAGGCTGAAAATGAAAGAGGTGCTGGGTGATAAGAGGAAGCTCCTGTGTTTTGAGAGCTGGACTTCAGCTAGATAAAAATCTTAAAAGCTCTGTGAGGATCAGCGGAATGATGGTCTTGCCTAGGCTTCTCTTGATTTTCCTTCTGCCACCCAGGCTATAGCAAGCAGTTTTCATGCTTCCCTGGCAGCAAGATTTTTGAATGTGGGAAACCTGATAGTGTGTCTGCTTAACTACCAGACTTTGGCCTGGTGCCCTTTCTGGTTTCCTTATGGAGTAAGTGCAGTGATGGGAAGAATGTGCTTCTTACACATGTAGTCATCTCGGTGATAGTAAACTGTAACACTGATACCCTGTTTAGCCTACCTCTGCCTGCAGAGCCATTGCCGTGGTGTGTGGGGGTCACTGACAGGATAACAAGAAGTCTGCTTTAGGTTTTGAGTGCAAAAGAGAAACTAGAAGTGAAATTAATTTTTTTTTTGGTCTGATTTTTTTTTGACAAACTGTAGATGTTTGTTCTAAACTGTCAACCTAATGCACGTTAATCTAACTTACTCTGTTGAGACTTTTGCAGCGACTGTTAACGTGCAAACAGAAAGCCTCCACTATATGCTAGCAGCAGTTTTCACAAATTAGTCCATTTTAACTGTACCTAATGTGGCCAGTTTGCCTGCAGAATATAAAGAGAATTTGCTTGGGTGTTTAAAAAGCTGCGCTACAACCATTTGAATGACTTGCAGTAGATGTATACAAAAAAACCCCCATGAATTTTGGAGGGTTCCCTTTACAATTTTACAGTTGTAAAATTGCTTTAGTATCATTTTGCATGATGTTCAGGTCAATGGAAGGGAATTTAAATAATACAAGTAAGAACAGCTACCCGCTAGGAATCCCCAGTCTGTATATGTGACTGATGGCTTACTGAATTGAATTTCTAAAGCCTGCCAAACAAAAGAAAAATGTTTTGAATTATAGAAATGTAAACTGAAAATATTAAGGCGATGAGTTTGTACTAGAGACAAAAGACTCTTCTGAACTATGAGAAAATGGTTTTATTTTATTTGAATTTTAATGTTTGTATTTTGTTTGTTTTTATTTGGGGTATGTGTTTAGAAAATCAGCTTGCTGGAGATGTGTGCCAATTTCAGACTTTACTTTCCGGCAGTCCCAAGTGGAAATGAAACTGTAGGTGTCAAGCACGCTAAAAACGAATTTAAGATCCTGAGGAATCAACAGCTAGGACTCGTAGGTCTTGATACTGCAAAATACTGCATGCTCTGAAATCCCGTTGGAAATTGAGTGCTCTGCAATGTGCAGAATTGGAGCCAAGAAACTATCAAGCCAGGTAGATGTGCACTAGGAAGTGATTTGGCAAACACTCATTTCATCATGACAGAGCTATTTGTGATGGTAAATGCTTACAGGATCCTTACGCCTTGGTCCTGAGCTACAGCCACGCACAACTGCAGTGTAGAAGCCTGATTCAAACCCTAATTAAATTGGAGGATGTTTGAATTGGCTACACTGGCCTTTGGATTAAATCTTGAGACTTTAGTTCTGAAGAAGATTTTTACTGTATAAGTAACATATACACTAAAGAGCATGATTTCTAACAGTTATTATTGGAGAGTGCTTTGTTTTTCTGTTGGGAGGTGTAATGTACAAGGAAGAATATTTCTAAAATATTTTAGAAGTTTTGTATGTAGTACATGTCAAGTGGCAAACTGCTTATTGGTGTGGTGTCGTATAAAGGGGCATTTATTAGTACTCATTAAGATTGTCTGGTGTAGTTCTGCCACTTCTTAAGCTACCCATTGTGGACTGTTACCCCAGTGATTCTGATAAATCACATGGTTTCTCATTATACATTTTACAATTGGGCAGTATTACCTGCGTATCTTTGGCAGGGAAGTGGAGCCGTATACTCTTGTCCAAAACCAAATCCAAAGTCTATGTCGGAGCAAGAAGTGGAAAAAGAACTTCAGAAGTCCAAGTTAAACAACTGAACTGAATGGGTATTGAAAAAAAAGATTGTCTTGTATACAGACATTTCTAACCCCGATACAACCTTCTCTTAACACAGCAAGCCAGTTGTTGTTATTAGAGACACCTTTGGTGATTAAGGTTTTTCAAGTCAAACTGTGTTCAAGTTGCACAAAGATAAAAAAAAAAAGCTGATGAGCTGTTCTTAAAAGAATATTCCCTCCTGGAAACGCTCAAGAAATTTTACTGAGTTCTTCCAACACCTTCCCCCACCCCTGCGCCCATCATGAAGGTGTTTTGAGAAATGATGTTTCTAATACTTGGCAACAGGTTTATATCTTCAAATCTTTGTACAAACACAAAGTAAAGCATTTAACTACGTGCTACTGGAAAATAAGGTTCAGTGTTCAACTGTAGTACCTCATTCAGCCTTTTCTCTTTCCAGTTTCATTGACCAAAGAATTTCAAATAAAAGGATATTTCTTAGTCATGGGTGACTTGTTCTGCGGTGGTGAAGGTGTTTTCTGATCCTCTGTCTGTGTCTTATGTGGCATTGTTAATCTGTTTTCCCAGTTGTACGTATAAATGTATAATAAAGGCCAGGAAAATAGGTCAGCATCAGTCAGTATCGCTATCTCCAACACAGCTAAAACACCTCACTTGTCGGTTCCTACATTGTATAACTTTCTTGTTGCTGCTTGTTCATTGTTTGTGTATCTCTGGAGGTCAGAGATGAATTTTAGAAAGCAGGTTTTCAGCTTGCCTGACGAATATCTTATTATTAATTTCCATATGGTACCAGACAAACATTTCTTCCATTTCATTAGCATTGTTGTTGACTGTTTCCTAAAGAGTTGTACTGGTAAGTCTGCATTTCTGTCCCTTGGAGAATGAATTGGAAACCCCCTAGTAGCAGTTAAGGGGAAATCAATAGTGTACCTTCCCAATGTTGAAGGGAGAGTAAGAAAGCGAGTGTTGCAGATTTCCCTGAAATTACCTAGTTAGGAGGGACCGCTACAAGGAATGAAAGCTAAGAGAGTAATTCTGGTCGGAAAAGTTACTTTAACTCACAGGATGAACGTGATGTCAGGCGTGATATTTTCTTCATTTCAGTGAGTCAGATTTTTGTTCTGTTTGTCTGGGTCTTTGAAACAGCAGCAGAAGAATGATAAACACTGGGACTGGAACCTTCCGAAAATGAAGCCATTTTTTCCTCACGAAGAATTTTACTGCATGTGGGAAACTTGCTCTGACCAGAATTGCAGACATTCAATGGCACTGTAGTATTTAAAGAATTGAGGGCATTCATTCTCTTTCACCCTAAACAGGGTTTTGCTGTGCTTGTGGTCATCCTGAGCAAATCCTTATGTCTTTATTTGTGTGTTTTTCACTGCATTAGGGCAGTAGCATCCAATAAACAATGTTAGCTTTATGTAGCTGTTAAATAACACTGACCTTTAGTATTGGTTTGCACAAGCCATGGACAATGTGAGTACCACTGAAATACCATGGCTGATTTAAGCAAGTTGCTGTGCTGCAATCAAAATACGACATTTCTATTACTGAACAGATGCT
>VYZW01033937.1:90776-130873 GCA_013401315.1 Balaeniceps rex
TGCATGAGCTAGTCACTACTCGCCATAGCAAAAAACTGATGCTTCGTTCTGCTAAAAAGCCCCGGTACCACTCTGCTTTGTCCATGCATGTTTAATTCCAGGCTTACTGTGCTGCCTTTGATAAAAACAAAAGCAAGGGAGAAGCAAGAAGTGGATCTGTTGACAGCTATGACAGAGATCAAATTCCAAGCCAGGCCATGGGATTCCTGAGAAGGGGCTACTTAAACAGGACTCTCCTTTGATTAATTGGAGATAGGGTGACACCTTGGACGTCAGAACTGTATTTGAGCTTGGAATCAGACACAGAGGGTCAAAGAGATGAGATGCTTAAGGGCTGAAATGTGATGCCTGCCGCTTCCCTCCCTTCTCCCTTTTCTGGCTGTTGTACAGACCTGCAGGTCCTGCTCATGTGGCTTCGTTTTGCGTTCAGCACTGGCTCTGCTAATCATGAGTTCAGAAACTTGCAGCAGAATTGATTGCTTTTCTGCACTACCTGGTATTTTCTAGCACTGCTGCCCTAGAAATCAAACTTCTTTACAGCCTTGCAGCCTCCTTGGTTCAGGCTTTGGAAAATTCCACCCATTGACCAACTAGCCTTTGAAGACTTGCTTATTTTGCCCCAAGCAAGTTTCTCATCAAGGACAATGTTTTTTGAGTGGTTGATCACTTTTGCTTATCTTCCCTAATAGCAACTCTTCTACATGTTTTTTTTTTTTCAAGTGCAGATTGCCAATATTAAAAAAAAAGAAAGGAAGGTCTATGGAAATCAGGAATTACTGCCTTCAGTGCCTTGTTAGTGGATGCCACGGAGCAATGCAATAGCCTGCAGTGTAAATGTAAATTTAGTTTAAACATTAAAAATCTCTGAGTGTTTTCTTGGTATCTCCACTAGAAGAATATTTGCTCTCTTCTCTGTCCCTTCACTCTTTCCTTGGGCTGTGGACAGGTTTACTTTAGCCAGACTGCTGACCAAAGATGAAAGACTTGGGGCGGAATTCAGCTTACTTGACTTCAACAGCATAAAGCTTGTTGTAAAGGCGTCCAATTAAACCAGTCTGCTAAAGTCCTTTTGTCGTCAGCTGAATTCAGTGGCTGCCGAGAGTAATTCATACTCTGCAGGTTTAGTCGTTTAACGTCCCGTCCAAAGGGCAGTCATGTAGTTGGGGCTCAAATCAGGCGTTTATAGAGCATGGATACTCTCAGGCAGCGCAGGTTACAGTGAGGCCACCTCTTGTAACCATTTCGTAGGGTCTTGGTGATAGTCCTGAGTGTACGTAACCTATAGATGTAGATGCTACAGGGCTTCTTTAATTGGACCTGTATGTTGAGTTCTCTTTGTTCCCAGTACACGCGCATCACACGTGTGGTTACAGGTTTGAAATCACTCGACTGTCTATAAATGCTTGGGGGTAGCAGGCAGCACCTGCAGCTGGTTTGCTCGGTAGTTGCTTGCGTGCCACACTGAACTCCAAGCATCTTAGGGAGACCAGCTGACAGAACTAAGGTTTTTAAAATATGCAGGACCATTCTTGTAAGGCAAGTATACTTTAAAAGTATTTAAAAAGGCAGTTTGAAACTGTGTGAAAACCTCCAGAGATGAGGAAATTACTGATTAACAGAGCTTTTAAACCGTATCCCATTTTGAGTCTGGCCTAGTGATAGTGACCAGAAGCTTTCAGTATGTAAAGACTTTTCAGCTGTTACCAACACTGTTGTTTGGGAATGTTTTCCCAATTTTTGGTATTTTCATTATAGAGATGCCCCAAAAGTACTGCCTTTCACTGAGCTCCTCAGCAGGCTGGTAACTTGCCTGATGAATTTTCTCCTGGGCAGATCTGAGAAATGTTAACAGGGACGCTGTGAGATGATGACAGTCCTTTGGCAGGTGCTTCTCCCCATAAGCTGCTGCTTGGACTCCTTTTTGAGTGTTGTTTTTCTGAGTTTGAATTAATAGTACCTAAAACATCCTATAGAACATCTCTTAAGCAAACACTTGAAGGCTAACTGTCATGGGAACATAAATTATTACATGTTGCTGTTTTGGAGCAGTGTCTTGGGAGTCTTGGCTATGTTTTTGTTAACAGAAGAATTATAAATCCAGTTCTATGCTAAACTTAGTCAAAAGGCCGGGAAGTGATTTATTATAGTGAATAGCGCTGCTCCCTTAACTTAGTGTCGTTAAACGATGGGGTGCTTTCAGTAAATTCAAGTGACCTTGCTTTTAAAGCATACTTCTTCATTGAGGTGATCCTGCATTGAACACTGTCAAAGCCGAAACACCTCTTTGGAGAAAAGAGGCAAGCAGTGTTTGTGTTACGGCCAGAAGGGCTCTCTGTGGTAGCATAGTCTTTACAAAAGAAATAGTTACGCAAAAACACATGCTAAGAACAACATGGTTGAGGAATTTGATTCATTACCTAAGCTTAATGACCAAAGTTTGAACCCAACATGCAACCAAGAGGCCATTTAAAACAATTATGTTTTTTAAATGGGGGACATAAAAGGCAGCAGAAGCGTAACTTTCCTTGTAGTTTACCTGTGGCCAAAGGCCTTTTCACCTTTCTGCACACTATAAATGAGGTATCATGGAAGTTGTACAGGGTTCTCCCAGTCGCTATCAGTCTTTAAAAGCCCATTCCAAACCGGCAGACTTTTATCAGCCGGTTTACAGCCTGCGTTAAGGTAGGGTTTGAATTTGACTAGTGAAAGGATGGGGTCCTCCTGCCTGTTATGTGATATGACGCTGCTGCTGCTGTTCTTGGATGTATGGCAGATGACCAAGGACCTTAGCAGGAGGCTGTGTTTGTGTGTATTGACCACGGGAAGAGATTATCAACTCTGTAACCTTGTTCTGTTTTGAAGGAGCCTTACAGTTTTCATGGATAATGCTGAACGATATAAAGTTGTCTGGTTCTGGACTTTGTTGGGTTTGTTTTTTTCTTTTTCTCCTTTCTTTTCCTTCATGGCTTTTGAGACTGGCCTTAGAATAAGCCTCAAGTGGCTGCTCTTTTTGTGGCTGGATCATTATTTGTAAAAATAATTTTACATGGAAGCCATGCAAATGGCATTTCTGGAGCACAAGTTGCAATGACAGGGAGACAGGACTTTTTAAAATAAAACCCTCTTTTTAGCTGCTCTTCCTTGTTTGTAAATGACATGTGTTTTTGTTCACATAAATGATCTACATACATAATCCATTTATGTAGGTTCTGTACATTGAACAATCTATTTTACAGACAGTTAAAAATCTAACTTATTCATTAAATGTTTATTTTGGACTGTTGGGAAGATCTCAAAACTGGAGTTGTTTCATAATCCCTCAGCCTCCCACAAAATCATTTTGCTAAAACTTTGGCTTTCTCTAATGTATGGTTTTCAGGTTTGGCAGCACAGTAGTGCTTTTGTTGTTCAACTCATGCAACAGTAGATTAATACGAGGTAGACCTGCACGCTAGAAAAAACTGATTTAGTTGTCTCTGGAGCCTTTGAGATTTTCAAGCACTTCTGAGACAGGGTCACTTGTCAGTGCAGTACTATAAACGAGTCTGTTTCATCAGTTTCTATTTGTATTCCCTATATCATGGTGTCTCTGTGAGCCCCAGTCTTGGGGCTGGTGGCTATACAGATGCAGAGCACAAGGATAGCCTCTGCCAGGAGCTTTGCAGTCCGAGGGGTAAGCGATGCCTTGGTCAGGTCAGGCCAGGCCAAGGGTCACGGGGAGGCTTTTTACCTAATCCCTTGTAAGGGATCAGTCTGATACAACAGCCTTGTAGTATTTGCACTATTATTTTAATCTTCCGTCTCCTTCTTAATACACTTTTTGACACCACTGAAATACAGCTTTTCTTCAGCTGCTCAGACTCACTTCCAGGGTCTAGTCTGAATGCTCATCGCTTGTTTCAGGTGTTACATTTATGGTAAGACATGAAAAAACCTTGAAGATGGTGCTGTTGGAAGAACATGCTTGCCCTTTTCTTCCCCACGTTGTGGAACAGCAATAGACCTTGGGTGGGCATCTTCCCATTTTTAAGTGAGGTATTGTGGTAATTACAGAATTTAGGTGTATCCTAGATGAAAATAGTGTATTACCTAATATAGAACAGTTCAGGAAACAATATGATGCTGACATTGCATTTTTCCACTTGTGTTTTGAGGTTGGTTGTTTCCTTCTTAGAAGAATGCGTGTCCTTGGATAAGGTTGTTTGTGCCACATAAATAACCAAGCGTTTCATCTTCTTGGGCAATTCTCTGATCAGAACAGAAGATAGTCCAGATTATTCCTATTTTACTGGAAAAGCCACAACTTACATCACTGTAGGATACAGTTATAGTTAGTAAACCAGCCTGTGAAATGAAAACAGAGTAATTTTTTGGTATGAGGAGTAAACACAAGACTGCTAAATCCTTTTCAGGCATAGTGTATTCCTGTATTGTATTGACTACTAACCAGGTTTTACCTGACATCTCAGAATGTGATTCATAGATACTGACCTGCATGAGAACTTGGCAGGCTGTTGAAAAATAAACGAACAGTGTTGCCTGGGCCCCCACCCCTACTGTCTCAGATTTGTCCCTCTACCGTCCAAATCCTGATTTCTTCTTGGGGCTGGCGCTCACTGAGCAGTGTGGTTTCCTCTTAAATTAGCCTTTTGTACAAGCAATGCTCACACAGAGTGGAATTGGGTCCCGAAAAGCTCCAACCTTGGTGATTGCTTTTAACTGCAGCTCATACTCCTCAGGCGCTGAAGGGTCTGTAACAGACACACATGTTCATTATTTCCTGTTGGGTTTAATTTTAGATGAACCAGAAATGGGGTATGATTTCAATGAAAAACAATGCCAGAGGGGTGAAGAAAGACTTGTTGAGATGCATAAGGAAAAACAACGTTGTATCAAGTCCTCAATACATAAGAATAATTAGTCACGGTTCCTCAAAAATAGGCAGTGACTCTGTTCACCTTTATAATTAATCAATTTTAGGTTAATCAGTTATTAATTCTGCTTGAACATGAAACCTTTGAGTGGGTGTTTACATTTGGTCACTTGCAGTTGATCTCTTAGGACATAAGTAATGTTCGCATGTCTTATGATAATAACTTTCTGTTTAGCTGAGTGATACGCTAGGAATTTTTGATTTGCAGCTGACCCTGTACATAGTCTTCAGAACGGTATTTATTTTCTCTTTCCACCTTAGTTTCTTTCCCTGTAAAACAGTATTAACCTTTAACTCTTTGCACAATAGATTGTAAAAGTGTTAATCATCTAATGTTCTTGCAGTGCCTTTTTGGGCTTGTCTTTAGTGCAATAGTCACTTAAATGAGTACACTCATGTCGTAGTACTCGGATGGAGAAGGGAGTGACTGCGGTGTGAGACATCAGGAGCTGTGCGAGGGAACTGGCGGAGCAGAGAGGTTGGCTCAGCAGGAAGTGGTTGATGAGTTACTGGCGTTATGGGGTGAAGATGAAACTTGAGTTACAGTTTGAGCTTGCGAATATGATAAAGAAAAGTCTTTACAGGTGGAACTGTAGCATTATTTATTTTTACTCCACAGAACTTGGCTTGTCCCTGTGTTCAAAAACAGAGTCCTAACCTGAAATGTAATAATGCAGTCAGCTGTTCCTAAGTTAATTTCAAAGAGGAAAAGGCAACTAAAAAAAAAAAAAAGCAGTAGCAATTAATAGTAATTTGTATTAAAAACAGCTTCTCTTGGTCAATATCGACTTATTCATTTGAAACCTGCTGCTCCAAACAAGAAGCCCCATGCTGGGAGTAGAATTATAAAAGCAAAATTGTCACTTTCCATGTGCTGTCTAAACTCTTTCAATAGCTGTGGCCTGTTCCTTTGACTGCATGGTACACAATTTCCAGGTTGTGCCAGAGTTATTGTAGTTCTGGCCTTGAAGATGGTCTTACTGTGGAAGGAGGAATAAGGACCTTACACCTGGAGTATGATAAAAGTCTGTTCAAACCTGAAAACTTACTTTTTGGACCTTGATTTTTATTGCCTAATTTTTTTTTTTTAAATTTTATTTTTATTTTAATGTAGTTTAAGGGGTTTTGTAGTGGAACTGATCTACATGGTATTTCTTTCTTTCCAGCGGAGCCATGAGTTGCTGGAGGCTGTAAAAGTATTACAGGGGAAATCACTGTGTTTCCCTATTCTTAGATTCTTCAGTAGAGGTACATTGATAGACAGTGCTGGAGGAAGATGACGGGATGGACGTTTGAGCTCATCAGTAGGGCTTTCTTATGTTCCCTCTCTGCCAGGGAGTAATGGGGGGCAATTCTGGCAGTGGATGCTGGAAAGATGTCATCGAAAAGAGTATTTAGGTTGGTCAGGGTATTCTTGTGGACTGAGGGAGACTGGGTTTCGAGTCTGCTCTGAGGACGTTTCTACATAGATAAGTTATTGCAAAGTAAGCAGCAGTGAGAAAGTACAGTTAATTAGCTCTTCCTGCATGATCTCACTTGTGCACTAATAAGAACTTTATAAAAGGCAGGAAATTGGGCAGAACAACGCTTCAACCTGAATCTCCATGTTTTCACCTGAAAACCCTGGCTTTACAGCTGTGCAGGGTTTGCTTTGTTCTTTTCATCAGGGTCTGAGAGAGGGAAACCTAGATTGCATGCTTGTTTGTTTTTGTTTTTCTTTATTTATATTTATTGGGAACACAAAAAGGTTGCCACAGAATAGTTTGAAAATGAAAAGTGGGATTGTTTGTGGTGAAAATAATATTGCTTGTACCTCTGAATTAAAATTTCTTGGGTGAATCAAAATTCTCCTGCAGGATAAGAACAAGAAACAAAAAAAAATATCCTTAGATAAGTGCTGTGCTTGTACAGGAAGGAGAAAGGAGAATTACAGGGAGGTACTGGCTCATAACTCAAAATTCAGGTTTAACTTGGAGATTTCTTCTGCTAGTAAAGCAGTCGCCAAATTTTTGATCCAGATGGAGTCCTGACAGTAATTACTTGTACGTATGGTACAATCATTGCTACTACTCTCACAGCTATTCTTGAAGAGAGTTGGGTGGTTTTGTGCTGGATATCTATTACTGCTCCCTCTGCTTTCTAGGCATAGCATAACACTATTTTGTGGGAGTATTGATCTCTCTGGCATTGATGCTGCCTGCCTGGCTTCTAGTACATCTCAGGATCCAGCAAAGTTGGTTGTTATTTTTGACAACTGAATCACATCTTTTGGAATTTTTTCTTTTTCTTTATACTCTTTCCGTTTAACTACCCAGAAGATGTTAAAGCATCAAGGGTGCAAGTGAATTAACTGATTTCAAGGAAAGCTACCAGTGTGTTCTCGCAGCTGTGCACCTCAGGTCACATCTGACACAGGTTTTGTTCTCTCTAGGAATGCCTCTTCTGCACACAGGCACCTTTTGGTGAAGAGGTGACTGTGCTATGACAAAGTCCTGGACTGGTGCTGTGTGCGTTATGTGGGGAGGTCGTGCGCCTGGAAGTTAGGTGCTGCAGAGCTGTATCACCTCTGCCCCTTTGGGAATCTGTCCTATCTAAAAGTTCAGACAAAATGTCAGATAACCGTAGTTCCACAGCAGCTATCAATGTTCTTGTTGGAGGACTTAGGTCAGAGGCCAAAGAACAAACTAGCAATGGAAGTTCAAATATCACTGCTTCTTGGATGCAAGACTAAGTCCAGACGTGACTGAAGGACGTGAGCTGTATTGCTGTGTATGTAGGGGCTGCTCTGTGGTAACCTCATCGTGACGCCTTTCACCTGCTCATATCTGTTGTTCAAGTTCACCTTTGAAACCAAGTCACTGGTCTAAATTCTGTTGTGGCAACTGGAGTGCAAACAGGCTTTGTTAATCTGTGTTCAATAAGGATGCCGGACAGCTCTTTGATGTCTATAGTGATTGTTTAACAGCTTCTCTCTTACTTTTTCAAAGTGTGGCACAAGTCAAATGCACCAAAGTTCATAAGTAGTCCAGCAGCTGAAGAGGCCAGAGGAAGAGGCTACATGACAAGTGTTTTAGATGCCCTCCCTGTCCAGTGTTACCAGTGGAGCTTGTCCCATGGAGAGAGTATCAACATTTTGCCTTGGACTGCATGGGTGAACAGTTGGGCCAAGAGCTGCTCATGCTCTGGGACTGTGTCTAAAAGGTGGGGACGTAGCAGTGTAAGCCAAAGAAAGTGAATGAAAAGCAGTAGTCAGGAAAACAAATATTCCAGAAACTGAGCTGAGCTGAGAGCTCTCTTCTTTCTTCCACTTCCCTGCCCTCACAGAAGAAATGTAAAAGGTAGGTTTTATACAACCTTAGGGCAAAATAGTTGCATGAAAAGACAGTTAAAAAAAAAATCTGTCAGTAATTTTAAATGTATTTAATTAAATACTGTACTGAGTAATGTGCTGAAATTGAGCCATTTTGAGCAGAAACACAGAACACCAGAATAATACATGGACCTATAAAAAGCTGGTTGTGTTGTAGGTATCAGGTGATGCCAAAATGTGGCAGTCTGTCACTTGTGCCTGCCATTGAAATTGATTGCAAAAGTTCCTTTAAATTCCATTGAATATCCTGAGACATAAAGTTTTATGAGGATTGAGCTGTCAAGACTGCTACGCTCCATGCTGTTACCTGTATTCTGCTTGTTATTCTCTGCCTTCCAGTAACCTACCCTTGCGGCTTGTGGGCTACAAGGTCTTTTACCACCTTGAACTCGAAATGTTATATTTGGGCTAATTTTACAGCTGGGGCCAAAATACACAGAACTCTGCACCCATTGACAGTTTATCTTGATCATCATAAACAGTAAAATGCATGTGAATTGTGCCCTCTGACAACCCTTTATGTATACGACCAAAGTTTATGCATGTAAGTGCTGCCACTGAAGTCAAGAACAACATCGTTTTTAATAACTTGGGTCCTCGTTTCTTTGGGTTGATTTGCCCAGCATGACCACTGGAAAGTTTTATTCTTTAGTTTCTTTACATTGTATGCTTGCAGTGTATATCAGATTTCTAATATTTGGGTATCATTGTGGAGATACAGTTTTCTTCAGTTACCACATATTTAATCTTCCATTGCTGGATATGAAAATGCAAAACTGATACTTGCAGTAGGAATTGATCTTACAGTTCAGATTTAAAATAACAGATCTTAAAATACTACTTATCTCCCCCTCACCCCCGTTTATCTTTCTCTTGCAAAGATACTTCTAAGTATCAGTATCTGATTTATGCAGCGGAGAGGTTACTTGTTTTAAATCCAAACACTAAAACGAGTTTATAGAGTTACGCGCCAGCAGAAATTGAAACACTAGTTTGCTGCTGGTGTGGTATTTGCAGCTAATTGAGTTGTGGATACTAAGAAATGAGTAGCTCAGCTTGACGTCTTGGCACTGCAGAATTTTTACCCTGGTTAGTAATTTTGAAGACTTGCTTGCAAACAATGGTTCAATGGGCGCACTCACAAAATTGTGTGGGTAGTGATGTCAGAAAAATTTACCAGCTGCATGTTACCCAGAAGCCTCAATCTTCTGCCTCAGAAATGTAAGGAGATTGGGAGTGAGAACTGAAGTGATCTATGGGCTTTGTAAGAATGCCAGTTAGGAGAAACTAAAGGAGATACTAATTTGATTTTTTTGCTAACAGAAAGCTAATGGTAGAAAATGGAGTGATTGGATGTATTTTTAATAGTTCTCTGAATCTTGACCGGTACATTATATCCTATGAAAGGCACATTTGAAATGATTTGGCTTGCCTTTATGTTCTATAAATTTGAGTAAGTACACTAGCAGTTAGCTAACACAAATAAAATAGATAATACAGGAGTATAGGCTAGTAAAAGCATTGCCAAAGGAAAAATTGGAAGTAAATACCTTTAAAGGTACTAGGAGCTATTATCATCAAACCTCATTAACTGCTTTCCTTTTCCCCCTATTTAGAAGTGTCTTACCTCAAAGGTAATTTGTTTCATGCTCATCCAACATTAATGGTATTCATTTTTAATTAATTTAACAGTAGCATTGTCCATCTGTCAGTGCAAACCTAATCTGTTAAACAGATAAAATCAACATGTCTACAAGTTCATTGTAGGTCAGCAGGCAAGAGTTGCGTATATGCATTCAGGGTTCTCTATTAAATAATGCAAAGACTTTTATACAAATACACAAGTGCAGAGACTTTTGAAACCGAATGTGCCTTGATGTGTTGATACAGAATGGCAGATAAAGTGTCCTAGCTCATGGTTCGAGCGTACCTAAAGCTGGTAATCTCCTTGGCCAAAATCCGAAGTTAGTCTCTTATACAAATGCCCAGTTTTTCAGCAGAGTGGAGCCCTTTGGAGATGCTGATGAAGAATGCTACAGAATGCTCAATGTTTCTCAAATTTGGCTTCTAGTTCAACATCCTTATTTGGAAACACCATCTCCTCCATGCGCACCACCCCCTAAGTTTGGATTACAAAAGGCATTTTGAATGGAAACAATTGCTGGATGTGCTTTGCTTTTGCACGTTTTAAAGTTGGCTGTGTAGTTGTGGATAGAGGAGCATGTATATGTATCTGTGAGAACACTCAACTTTTATGAAAATGTTACTCGCGCTACTAGAGGTTGAGAACTGCTCTCTGTTAAAATAGTTCGAAGTAAGACAAGTGTTTTAAAACTATTCCAGTTTCCTGTTTGGATGCTAAAATGTGCTTTTGAACAGCAGTTAAATTTAACACTGTGTTTTTGGTTTGGACAGAGATAAGTATCGGCAGCATAAGGAGAGCAGTTTCCTTCGCTACACTTGAAACAGTGCCTAAATGGTCTTTATGAAATACCGGGTAGTTTGTCTGTTTTGTACACAGGTACCTGACTGGTGGGAGCCAGAGCAGCCCCATCTCTAAAAAGTGGTCATATATGGGCTTAGATTCCTCAGGAGTTTTTACTTTTGCAATAACCTGCTCCAACAGCAGTTTAAAGCGGGCTCTTACATCTTACCACACTGCTGCAGGTTTGAACTGTGTTGACTAACCAGTGATACCTGGATAGAGAGTTTACTCATCTTTATCACTTGAGCAGCACAGGTCCTGTGTTCTCAGCTGTTATTGGGCCTGGAAAGGATAAAACACTGAAACAGGGTGTTGCTGCTTGAAATTCTTTCACATCCAGGCCTGGCCGTAGAGGAAGACAACTGCTTTTCCGCATTTTGTATGGACTCTGTGCTCTGGTTTGGCTTTGACTTGCTTTTCATCATTTACCTAAGCAAAGCTCTTCACAGCTGTGAGAAGTAGCAGGCTGCCAGTGCTGAACGGCGTGGGGTACCCTGGTGCTAATTCCTCTGTGTGTGCTTCTGCATGTAGCTGAGCGTGGTGTGTTTGCATTTCTTCCCAGTCTTTGAATTGGGATTCTTTAAAAGAGACAAAATACTGTAGAATTGGGGAGTTACTCAATATTTTGAGTACTGGGAATGTGAAGCTGAAATTACTCATTGACCTCACTGCATCGGGTTGTTCAGTTTGGGTAAGCGGTGAAAAATTTTAGTTAACTTTCAACCAGCTTTCAATGGAAGCTGTAAAATATGAAGTTAGTTGTAATAAATGTTGCCCAAAGTACTTGTTTTAATTTGTGTCTTGTCAGAGTTGCTGAGCAATTAGTGAAAACCAGTGCATGCGTCTATCTGAACTGGGTGGCTGCCTTTTCAGTAGGGTCTGCAATGCTGCCAGTGGCGTCGTTGCCATCGGGAGTCGGTAGCTGCTCAGCAGTTTTGAATATCTGGTCCTGCACATGTAGAAATCCAGTGTGTATGTATTTGGCTCAGGGGAAAATACCCCTGGTCATTCTTAACACAGTGCAAGGATGGATGCTGCAGGTCACAGCCCTTCAACTCCTTCTTGGCTAACCAGTTGAGTATGTCTTGTGAAGCCAAATCAAATGCTTGAAAATCAAGTGCTTTATAAAAAAAAATAGACCATAAATAGAAACAAATGCTCTGTAGTATAAATCTGTGCAAAGAAATGAGATTGAGTTTAAAAGTAAAGCAGAATCAAGTTTTAGAAAAGGAAATGTGTGAATCTAGGGGGTCTGCTTGTCTCTAGAGGAGGGTACCGTGTTAGGAACGAGGTGCTTCTGAGCTGGTGGAAAAGGCCATCGCTGCACTGACAGAAGCTGTCAGCTGAAAAGTTGTCTCTGTGTAAGTGCTGGCTGAAGCTCCTCAGGCCTCCTGTCCAGTCATTCCCGCCCCCACGCCATCCTTTGCTTGGGTGGTCCAGCTGTTTACAGGCAGCCTGGTGAGTGAGGTCAAGAAATTCATCAGTGCCGAAAAAAAGGAGGGGGGATTATTTTTGGCCTGGATCGGTTCCCTGATCCCATTTACCTTCCAGGCCTGCAAATGGTTGAACTAGCCCAGATGAGGAGACAATGGTAAAGCAGAAATGGGATGCAGGAGGAGGGAAAGGGTTAGATCATGACTCTGCCCAAGAGAAACAGTCCATTTTCACTGACTGTAGGTTAAATAAAGAACTTGAAGGTTGGCTTCTCGGCCAGAGGTTTATTTTATGTTGTGCTGGCTCACGTAAGCTATGGAAGCGGCTCTATCGCATTCATTTTCCAAGCACCAAATTCTCTTTAAAAAGAAAACCAATCTGACCAACCCAGTGAATTTCAGTGCTGAGCTTTTTGGCAGGGATAGGGCTTTGGCCTACCTAGCATTCATCCAGTTCTGGCTGCGTTATGAACCTTATGAACTTCAGTATAGGTATATGTTCTTGCCACGCTGTTCCTGTAAAGATTATAGATTAACTCGAGTTCTGTGATAACTACGTTTTTATTATTGGGAATTTTTAGAACTAAGACTTTGCTTGAATTCTCCCTTAAAAAAAAAAAAAAAAAAAAAAAAAAGAAGTCTAACTGGGGGTGACTGAAAACTGAAGCAGTGAAGCAGGGGTTTTCTGCTCTTTGCTCTGTCATTTCTTCAACCTTTTGCCATTGGGACCCAAATAACAATGAAAGACGTGGACCTGGCAAGCCACCTACCAGTCTGTTCCAGAAAGGCATGCTTCAATTGCATGCCAAAACGCCAGGTGCATTAAAATACATGTCTCCTCCCAGCACCATACTGATGGGAAAGGTGTGGTGCAATCTGTGTGCGTGTGAGAAGGTTCCCCCCACCCCCTCTTCATCAGGTAATATATTAAATTTTGGAGGCCACACGGCAACACTGCAATTAGAGAGGATTAACTTGTTGATGTCAGATCGGCTTTCGGGGTTGCTGTTTTGTCAAGCCTTGAGTTATGAAAGTAAAATGTAAAGGTGGGTCAATGACCTCGTATCCCAGGGAACATCTCCCTGAGCTCATGTCAGGCTAAGGATTCCTCTCTGGGCTGCAGAGGAGAAAAGCGGATTCTGCCGGCCTCTGTAGCTACAAATCGTAGCGCCAGTTGTCGATTCATCCTAAAATACCTTGCACAATGCCCAAGACCAGCTGGCATGTTGTACTAGCCTTTTAGCTAAAAAGCTAAAATTTTCGTTTTAAAATCTCAGATTTTCTTAACGAGGGTATTGCCAGACACTGCTAACCAAAAGAGGAATGTACTTCCAGTTTCTGGAGTGGTGGTAACTCTTACAGAACTAACTTCATCAGGAAGAGTTGCTTTCCGCCATTCATTGTTTGGAAACTAATTGCTCATTGTTGCAAACTCTACTGAGAGTATCTACACTGAGACCAGCAAAGTTTCACTAAGATGCAAGTGTGACACAAATAATAACCATATTTGAGCCCACTGACTTGCTAACATGGATGCTGTATTGCCTTTCCAAACCTGTTGCCATGTACCACACAAGGGTTTGGAAGTTTTACCATAAATAGGTAAATGGGTGGCCAGTAAAAGCATGTTGAGAAGGGAGATTTTTCTTGTTGCCTTTCCCCAAATGGTTGTTCTGAGCCAGTTGGGAAGGATCTGCAGATATTTATGGAGTTTGGGCCCCAAACTGACTCATGTTCTTCATCAGCCAGTATAAATATCTGCAGTCGTGTGAAAAGAGAACGTGTGGTGGATCTCTCCCTAGTCCAGTGTCCATGATGAGGCAATGTTGTAAAGTTTAGTCCACAGACAGGTGATTTTACTTATTTCCTAAAAGTGCTCTGCTAAGGTGAAATGGTTTGCCTGGTGGCGGTAGACCCATGGTGGGAAGAGACGTCACATGGGAACGTTCAGAGAAAGACAGCTCAATTTATCTGGCTTTACTCTCACCGTCTTTCACTGAGCTGAGAAATTGGCATCTGTATGTTTTGGTTTCAGTGCCAGCGTCGGCTGCCAGGAACTGCTGCCTTGCTGGGTAGGGCTCTCTGATGAGTGGAAAACTAAAGGAGCACAGAAGAGTTGTTAATTACTGCAGATGGACAAATCGGCTTCTGAAGGACCACCCATGGCCTAAGTACACTAAGTAAAGATATGCTTGGGCAGGGAGTATTTTACTGTGTCTTTGACCCTATCTAGGCACACGAACAAACTTTTCAGGCTTTTTTGACACACTAACACATCTCCTGGGAACTCTGGGGAACCTTTCCCTTGAAATATGAGCAGAAAATTTGTTTTCCGTATTCCAGTATCTGCTGGACTATAGACGTGTTCACAATTTTTTCAGCACTTCATTTCAGTTTTCGAGAGAGTGAGAGAGGCAAAGAGAAGGGATTTGATGTGAATGCTGCAATGTGGTGTGGCATTCTGACATTCTCATAAAATGGCTTTTGATAAAAGTCTGGGCTGATGAAGGTCACAACCTGCGTAATAGATCTCCCAGCAAACTCATGTACCGGGACTATTAAACTGCTCCATCAGCTACATTCAAAATACCACTCTGCATCACTTCCAACGCAGTCCCTTCCTCCTGCTCTGCTTTCTTCATGTCACACGCCATTAACCAGCTCAGGGCAGGAGGAGATGAATTCAGCCATTGCACTGTGGGTCTGCCCATGTTTAGGGAAGGTTCTTGGATTTGCACAAAGGTTGCACATGAACAAGTTACACTTTTTTTCAGGAATGGTACTTCTGTTTTAGCATATGGATTATGTTCGACTCCAGCTAATACTAGTGTGAATAATCTGCAAGTACCAAGCAAAAAGTAGAGAAGATTGAAGGGCGTGAACAGAAATGCGTGGTGTTCTCTATGGTTGCCGAAGACATCATTTGCTCAAGTTTGTCAGGAAATTTGGTGATCGTAATTTTTGTCGGTCATTAAAAGAAAGTGTTAGTGTTTTAGAAGTAGGCATGTTTTCCAGCAAATACGATGGTAAAGTATATTTGCTGTGGGAGAAAAAAGTGTGCATAAAATTTTACTTCTATGATAGTTGGGGATGTACTGAATTCAGTTCTTTGAAGTACAACAAATTGTAATGAGGCTTTTTTTAGAAAATCAGATCTATTTAATATTATCACATAATTGTCCAGTGGTGATTTTTGTAAATGATACTTTGTAAAGTACACTTCTGATTCAAAAGAATGTCCAAATTTATACCATTTCCACTAACTCTTATCTGGTTCCAAACATTAACTCTGGACGAAGTACATTAGAAATAAATTTGAGAAGAGTAATCCACTGTTTCACACACACCTGGGGTGTGTGGCCTTTATTATGACGTGCGTTACCAATGCAGGAGTTGAGTGGGGACTATCATAATTTTACTGTTTAGTGTATAAATAGTAATTGCAAATAGAACTTGAACATCTAGTAATTTCTAACAATATTTGACTAAGAGTGATCTGTGCTTTTATGATTGTAAGGATGCAAATTGTGCTGAAGATCCTCTCTTCTTCCAGAATCCTTTGTGCATGTGAATGTATATATGCATGAATGCTTGGCCTGTGTAAGTTGGAGTCAAAATTGCTTGCTGAGATCTAATCTTATATTCTTGGTGTAAATATTCTTGTGCTCTCGCTTCCTTCATTGTTTTGCTAACAGCTGCCATCCTCTGGAAAGGGAGCACTGGAGCATGAAGAGAGATGGGAGGAGGGGGAATCTCCCATGCTGTGTGCAAATGTACCATAATTGTTTACGTTCATTTTTGGTTCGGTTGTGAGTGCAAATCTTGTAACTCTTCACATCTGTTTTGGGCATTTTCATCCAAGGATGTGACAAAACTTTAATTAATAGCTTCTTTTACAGTTAAGTTTCAATAGCCTGGTTTAATTGAGGGGAAACTGATATGCTGGAAGATAGGCTCTGAAAGTGGCTGCCTGGTTGGGTGACTCCAGTTTTGGGTAACTGGATTAAGATACTTGTGAGCCATTTTCAGAGGAGGTACATATCTGCTGCTAAAACTGCTTGTGACGGGGATTTCAGGAGTCTGGATCCTAGATGGCTCGGTCCTGTTGGCTGAAATGAGCGCGGATGTCTAGTCACCAAGAATTAATGGGAAATTCCAAAAACGTTTGGTTGCAAGAAACTTGGTCGCATCTCAAGTATTTGATAGATCAGAGGGTGGAACATGGCTCTGTGCATTAAATACAAATGAGTCTTTCTGCTTTCTGTTTGAGGTGTTTAATCTTTGTTTTGGAAGATTGAATGAACAAGGTAATCAAATTAACTAGCTGTTTACCCTGACGTATTTTCTGTATTCTCCATAGGCATAGACGCTCTGCTTCCCTTGTATCCCCCTGTTCTTCTTTTACAGACTAACAGTAGTATTTCTGACCAAAGTTAGTTTAGGAGATGTGATGAGGTTTTGGTTAATTGCAGGCCTAGAAATCTGATGTCCTGAGATGTCTAATCTGTCTGTGTCACGCTCCTTGCTCTTTTGATTATTCTTCGTCAACACCTTGCAGTTCCTACTGGGATTTTTGGCACATGGAATTTGAACCTGTTTATCTTTCACACAGAAAACTTAGTTAACATTTTGCTAGAGGCTGACAGCAAGGACAACAACAAAAATAATCTCCAATCAACAACTTTTACAACAAGTTGGGCAGGAAGCAACACCCATGCTGTGCGTTTACCGACTAGCCCCCAGACCAGGTATGCAGCCATTTCCAATCACGCAGCAATCAATTTTTGTTAGAGGCAGCAGCTGCGCACAAGCGGGAACCCTGATACATGTGTCTGCCTCCTGGTGTGTGTCTCTCTTCCTTTGTTTACTTACGGGCAGTGCTGACCTTCAAATAATTTCTCTCCTTTTGACGCGGACCTCTTAGGATGACAGCGATTCATGGTACAAGCATCCCAAAAATGTAGGGCTAGACGTAAAAGTGCATCGCCCATGTTTCAGGCCCAAAACTTTACTGGGAGAAAGGGTCATTTCTTAGGATGATCAGTGGGATTCGAGCATTGACCTGTGGACCTCTGCTCCACACACACTGCAGTGCCTGTTTTCATAGGTGAGGTGGTGAAGACTCCTTCTTAGTGAGTCTTCATTTAGGTTTCTATCTATTTATTTAATTTATCTTCGCTGTGGTGCTCCTGCCTGTGGGTACTTTGTACTTTTAAAAACTGAAGCAAACATGCCGTGTTAGCTACAGTAGATAAAGCAACTGTGTAAATATACAGTGACCGCACTTTTGAGGCCCTTTGTTGGAACAGCCGCGTCTATGAATGATTCCCGTGTTCCTCAGCAACCAGCTCTGGCGCGGGAGGTCCGCCTTTCGGTTCTGCTTGCGGGCCCACCTCTGCCTTTACGGCTCAGGCTTCCTGGCCACGGGGGGAGGAGGGCAGGTTTCCACCCTCTGGTTTTTTTACTTCTCTCCTTTCTCAGATAAAAAGATTTCTCTGGGATAGCCTCTTGGTGGCCAGTCTTCATAGACTGGAATTGGATGGTGGGGAAGCACCCCATCTTTGTGCTGTGTACTATCAAATCTGCTAGTTCAGATGTGCGTGGGGATGGTCAGAGTTGGTTCCTCGCTGTAGCTTTAGGCTCAGGTGCTGGTCCTCCCCAGTTTTGTAGTTTTGCTTTTCAGACTTGTCATTTTGGTACAGAAGTAAAGGTCTAGCAGAGACAGGACTCCTGGGTGTGGGCTCTGCTGTGAGGATTTGTGTGAATGCAAGAAGCCCTTTTTGATGTAGCCTTTTCCTTGAATTAAAACCAATGTTTATGACATCAGCTAGCTTTCTTAAGTAATTAGTCAGGGTGTGACCGCAGTGTTCCTGCAAACTTCCCTGATGCCATGCCTCCGTCCGGGTCAGCTAGTTGCTGGCGTAAACGGCAGCAGATCAACGCGTCTCTTGCCTTGTCCTGCCCTGAGTCAGAAGGAGACACCAAAAGAGCACTCATCTGGCTGTGTACAAAGCAGAGTACCACCTTTACTGCCTGCTGACTCTTGGGTCCAAGCCGCAGTGGGCCACACCGCAGGCTCCAGCACACCGAGGGAAGCTGCTGAGCTCCCGTGGGACGGCGGAGACTTCTTGACGTTCGAGCTCTTTGGAGCAGCTGGTCTTGCGGGGTGCATTCGGATTGCAGCCTGGTGCCTTTTCATCTCCTCCACAAGGAATGTATAAGTGCACCACAATCACACACACGATAATGTGTTGGTTACCCATGTTTGCAAGAGCTGCAAATTTTTTGTTGTTGTTTCTTGTATAAATACTAACAGATGTAACCAGTGGACTCCATGGAAGATCGGCATGAGGAAGGGAGCATTTGCATTTAAAACCCATCTAAATATATCAACACAAATAAACATTTTAACAAGAGGCAGGCCATAAACAGCGTTGGGAGAGTGCTCTGTCTTTTAAAGACTCTGCTTTTTTATTTTCCCTATTTTGTTCTCTGACAGATGCCAAATGTACAAAAGGAGGATTTCAATGGTGGTTTGTGCAGCTGGTGTATACGACTGCATTTCTAACAGGTTATTTTTCATTTCCCCAGTCCAGCCCTTTGAGGAAAGCCTTGTTCTGTCACCTTCGTTTTAGGTTAATGTTCTTTAGAGTTTAATGGTGTTGAAACAGGGAGGAGAAAAGAGGGAAGTGCAATATTACACAGTTATATAACTTTTTGTGGAACAGGATGTGATTCAGTTACCTGTACATAGGAGCGAGGGGCCATCTGTATACTTAAAGATATCTAGGACATACACAGGCTGGCAGATGCGACAACCTGCAGTAGACCTGAGCCCTTCTGCAGAAGCCATTGGATCCTGCTGTGTCCCAAATGGCGCTAGACATCTGGGCTGTTGGGGAAAAAACGTTTTGGGAAGAGTTCTTGCAGCAGCTTGGGCACCTGTGGGCAAGGCATCCTTTTTTTAGTCTTTTTATTGATTTGCTGTATAGGAAGAGATGACTGTTTTGTGGCTTAGTTTTCCTGTCAAAAAAGCAGGGGTGATACCACAACTCATCAGAGTTGCTACCAGGGAAGTTCATGTGGATCAGAAGTGAGACAGACCTTTTTCTGTTTGTTCTGGATTTATATACTCTCTGTCCTTCCAGTGAAGGGAAATTAGGTCTACTCTGATTGGTTAAAGTGGTTGGCAGGATTTGCACCTCATTGCAAATCATAAAATAAATTCCCTGGTGGTTATGTTGCTTCTTTTTACTTAAATGGTCTTCTGCTGCCATTTAACCAATAAATTCCAGTAACAGCTGACATATTTGAGATAGAGGAGAAAAAAACCCGTAACATTTAGGGCTCCAACAGAGGCTTCTACATAGCCTTTTCATTTTGAGTATATCATCTTGATGCAATTGGAGATCATCCAGACTAGCATTAACCCTTTGCGTAGTAGGAAAGATTACGCTATTATCTGTGTCCATTTTCCTACATTTTCACCATATCGCTAGCCTGTAAAATGTCTGTACCTATGGTTTTGTCTGTATAACAGACAAGAAAAAGAGCTCTGGGTGAATGTTGCTTCACAGTTGGTCCCCCCGCCCACCCCCAGTAAATTCGTCCCACTGAAATGAATAACTTCTGGGAGGATTCACTGAGATTTACTTACTTTCTTTGTGTTTTAAATTGTTGTCCAGAAACATAGTTTGTACCATGCCTCCAGTGCTAAGACCAGCTTTAAAAAAAGAATGATAGTAACATCAGTCTCTGCTCCATTTGTTATGTCTTGTCCTTCTGCAATTTGGGGAGCTGGGAAGGAGGAACAGATGGGGGGGACCATCTCTTCTACAGAAGCGTGAGTGAAGCAACAGTTGCCTCTGCGAGCGGCTGCATTTCTTGGTCACTTCCTGAGCAGAAGCTGCCAGTCCCCATCATACCTCCAGCGAGCAACCAGAGCCCTTTGTAAACATACTCTGTGCAAAGGTATGCAAGTAGAGGAGACAGAGTGCTGAGCTGAAGCAAACGTCAGACCTCCCCAGCCGTGCATTGCTTCCCTCACTCCTGTCCCCTCTTCCAGGCTGCCTCTGTTTATCTGCACCCTCCTCACACAGTGAAAAAGCCCTGGGTTTCAGTTTCCACTTCAAAGGCGGTGTTGGCTGCTGCGTTGGAGATGGAGCCTGATAATTTTGGTTATGAGTGGCTCGTATGTTCTACGGCTGGAATTACTGCTGGTGAAGGCGCTTTGCAGGCAGCCTTGCCGAGTGATGTCATCTGCGTGTAGCGAGGGCAGAGGGCTGGAAAAAAAGTTTCCTTGCAGTGCTCCGCCCTTGTGGCGAGACCACCTCTAAGAGATCCCGTGCCAATCGTTTCTGGGCTTCTCCACAGACACTCTTTGAAAAGGTGCCAGCTGCTGCCAACTGTGGTGGTGGTTTTTGTGCTGTGTCTACTAGTAATTGAAATCAGGGAAACCTGTGGGATTTGGTTCTATAAGAAGAGAAAGGAAGAAATGTGTATGTTGCATTATCACTGCACGCCACTGTGAAGCCAATAGCTTGTGTACATCTTTCAAGAGAAACCATTTGGCCCAGTCTAACTGGTACGTGCAACCATATTTTTAGATTTACGGTGAGGTAGCACTGGAAGAAACCGACAACTTGGGATTTGGGTTTTGGGTGTTGTATGCAGTGGCTTGTGCAATAGTACAGCTACTCAGAGGATCTCTTGAAGTGTAACTGTGCTTGCTCATTCAGTGGTTGGAGTACAGGAAGTTTGTGTTGGGGGGTGTGTGTGCGTGTTGGTGTTTTTTTTGTTTTTTTTTTTTTTAAAGGTTTTGGTAAAGTAATAGATAGGTCATAGGAAATGATGCAGCTGCTAGCTAATCCCTAGATTTGTCCTCTGCTTTCTTCTAAACTGCAGCATTTACTTTGAAAAGTTGTGATGCAACTATACAAACCAAAGTGCAAATGTATGTCTGTCTTATATTTTGGAACCAAAACCACCCTGTCTTATTTTGAACCTTTGAGAAAAGTGATCTAGAGTTTTAATTACACTTTCCAGCCACATAAATTGCAGAATTAATTGTATACATCAGCATTGTCTGACCTAGTTCTCCTGCCATGCCTTTCATCTGTAGATCTCCAAGTACCTTACAAAGAAATTCCTTCATGTTAGAAGGTGGGCAACCTGGGGCACAGAGAAGCAAAGTAGATATCCAGCCTGACAGTGACTGAACCCCAAGGGGAAGCCAGGTCTTCTGAGTCCCAGCGGGCTAAGTGGCCCTTATTCTTTGTACAGGTGCCTACCGTTGCTGACTACTTACATACCCTTGCGCTACATGCTGTGTAACTGCACGCCCCATCTTTTCCGAGAAGATTTGTCTTGCATTTCTTCCTAACTGAATGAATGTCATGTGTAACATCTGTCCTTCTAAGCCTCTCAGATTCTGTTAGAGTTTGTGGTTCTGGAGATTGCTGTTGTATGTAAGTTAGGTGTGTATTTTCTGTTGAGTTTTATATTTCCTTTGATGCCTGTGACACCTCCCATTTTCTCTAGAGTTGGCGGTAGGATAGTAGGGGAGCAAAGAGAGTCATGTTGCGTTTAATTTTCTGCAGCAGTAGCTTCTTATGCCTTTTTTCAGAAAGTGGCTGGTGAAGTAGTGGTTTCACTGATATACAGATACGTGACGTAGGTAAGCAATCCCACATACAGTTAGCCAAGGCTTTGCTTGTCTAAGTAGAGAGTGTTTTTTAGCTGCAACACTGTTTTGCAGTGTGTAAGCTGATCTTTTTCTGAAATTGAAATCAAAAGGGGACTTTCCGATAGGGATCAGTAGCAGTTGCACATTGCTCTGAAATGTATCTGGTTTAGTCCTGATGAAAGATGTTTGTTTATCTGCTTCCAGAATCAAATCTTTCTGTTTATCTACAGAGCTGGAGTATTAAAAATACAGTCTCCCACTACTACACATCTCATCCCTTGCTCACTGGGGACAGCATGCAAGGTCAGAGGTGCTTTAACAGTCCTGACCCAATTTTTCCTTTGGTCTTCGTTCTGACTTTGCTTGTCACTGACAGTCCACGCCAAGCATGCGGTTGTGCTAGATAGTGGTTATTACCAGTCTCTTTCCTACAGAGGCAAATATGTGGTGGCTTTGTATTTGCCGTGTTCCAAGATTTTAGCACAAAGAAATTAAGTGGGATAGACAAAGAGATTTCGAGGCTGAATGACGTTGCTTTCCTTCTGTTCATTGATAGCCAGCTGTCACTTTGCAAAGCCCTGGTGTTGTGTTCGTAACGAGCTTTCAGATCAAAAGCAGGAATGCGAATGCTGTCCCCTGTCCTAGGGGTTATGTTTCTCCCTTATTTCTCCACCACTTTGTGTAATTCACAGTGAAATGTCCTTCGTGCTCTTGCTGTGTGAAGCTCCCACGGTTAGTACTGCCGCACATGGTGGTGGTTGGGATGTGCATCTTCTATGGTCCAAGGATGTAGTAGCCTGTGCTTCATCAACAGCTGACACCAGTACAATTTATGGACTGATTGCCGTTTAATTAAATGAACTATTAACATTGTTTGAACTCATTTGCACTTAAGTCTGTTGACTACTTGGTCAAAACAAGAGGTTCTGTTTGCTGGCATAAGCTAGTAAGTGGCCTACAGGAATATTAGCAGTAGTGGCATGTGGGGTGGTGGGGGAATGAGCTGGGTGCCCTATGTTCAGGGTATCGCTGGTATCTGCGCTTTAATACCCAGACTGTGCTCTGACAGCATGCCACTCTCTTACGGAGAGACGATCCCAGCAGCCCTTGCAATTTTTTTAAGGAAACGTTTCTTTGCTGGTAAGTGGACAGTGTTAGTCAAGAAGCTTAGGGTTAGCTGTGCCTGTAAGGATGTGGAACTTGCAGGCTGGATGGTTGCTCTGTAAAAACGGCACGTAGTGTAAGCTTGTACGATAGCACATTATGAGTGGTGCTGTCTTTACTTTTGCCAAGTTAATTTAGGCAGTTTAAGGAAACAAACTAAGCTCAGCTGTTGCGTGCTACTTTGCGATAAGGCATCTTACGTGTGAAATGATTTTATTTTGACAGATTCTTCAAGTTTGGGGCTGTGCCTTTTTCACTATTTTATACAAAATAAAGACAAAGTGGCTATCTCTCTGTGACAGCAAATGGGTTTGGGTCATTTATTTTTTGCATTTGACATATTTGGTTTCTTTGGCCAAGAATAAAAATAACTCTCTGAAGAGGGAAGGCAAATTTTGTGTGAGACGTTTCAAAATGAGCTAAGCAAGAAAGCCTGCAGGTAGCTGGTGATACAGTCTAAGGCATGGCCTAAAGGAAGGCGTATGAAACCTAGAAACCCTTAAGAGCCTTAAAGGTCAAAGCAACCTGTTAAAATCAGCAGGATAGATTGCTGGAAGCCGGGGCAAAGCTGCCAGAAATGCAGTAACATGCTGGTCAAACTTAGCAGCTGATCGGCTCCTCTCCGTTGTCATGCAATTAAAACGCTTCTGATTTTTCAGGTTTGGTTGTTTGAAAGGTCTGCCTCTCCCCCTGGGACGTGTTTAGCTGCAGATGTTTGTGAGATTACAGTAGCGCTCTCAGTACGTTCACTGACATTGCGCTTGCTGGAGTAACCCTTGCTGAGCCCCGGTCAGGCAGCACAGCTTGCTGCATGCAAGATCAGTATTTATCTTATTTGCATGACTGGCCAAAGTTCAGGCTGCTTTTAACACCAAACCTGAAATTGGAGGCTTGCTCTCTGCAGACTTTTCTCTGCTTTCTCGGGGAATAAGGAGCAGAAAGTCCAGTTGCTGACGTCTTTCAGCTTCTGCTGAAGCAATTAAGGAGCGCTAGCTGCAGGGTTCAGCTCTCCCCTCGCTGGTCCTGGAAGGCCGTGTGAGGGAGGAAGCTCTTCGGTTGAAAGTGGTTTCATAATCTTTGGTGAAGGCAGACCACGTCACTGCAAAGAAACGTCTTCGAAAGTTGTGCATCACAACACTGATACGGAGTAGTAAATACAAAGTCTTCCTCCACCCTTGGCCGCTTTGTTGGTGCGAGGGAGCCGATACTGCTGGAATGTGGAGACTTGGCGGGTGTGTAAAACCTACGGGACTTCTCCCCGGAGAGGACTTGCCTCTGGGACTAAGCGCTGGATGGAGTCATCTGCATGTCGCTAAGGCTGTCTCTGCTCTGACAGAGCTTACTGTCCAAACATCAACATTATGCTACCTGCTGTCATTGCTTTTGTGGAACACAGAGCAAAAAGTTGAGGAATAACACGAATGAGAGTTAGTGAATCAAAGTGGTAAAGACAAAATACTACTCCTGAGAATGATTGGTGTCAGTTGTAAAAAATCATTTTTCCTTCATGTTGAAAAAGAGAAATAGATGTCAGAATTCAGAAAAAAAAGCTTTTATTTAACAAAAATAAAGCTACTGTTTAAGTGTTAGTTTTAAATGGGAAGCAAAGCATGAAACCACAGGCCATTTGTGTGTGTGCAGTGTTGCAAAAGACACAAAAGGGACTGCCAAGCACAGCAAACCCGAACTTAAGAAGCGAGCGTTCAGAAAGACTGTCCAAAAATGTACACTGAAATCTGAAAAGTATGCTGTGCTTTTTTCCCTATTCTTTTTAAGCATGTAGAGAGTGGATGTTAAACTCCCTTCGTGTGTATTTAAGGTCACTATCTCAAACTCACACTTGAGTACAGGCACATTCTGGTTGGAAGTGGAAGTGTTTACTGGAATACACTCAGAGAGTCCAGATCCTGACTGGGAGTTGCTGAAATTTTCCTTGCTGATTTTTAAACAGTTGTTCATCTGCACAAATTAAGTTCTGTAGTTACTTGTCTTTTGACACTGTAGACATCAAACTTCAAAGGCTTGCTTGACTGCCAGATAAAATATTGGCATCCTTTTATTTCTAATAGTCTCTAAAATGAAAGAGTGTTACAGGTTCTGAGCTGGAAGGAGTAAGTCTTGATCACGTTGGAATACAACTGGAATGAGAAATTTCATTTGGTCTTTGAGAATAATTTATTAAGAAGTTGAGTGGAGCAGGAAAGATGACTCGGGTTTTCTGTTTTGCAGTATTGAAATAATTAGCTCATAATTGAAAAGGGAGCCTGATTCTGCAGACACATAATTTGTTATTAAGCATAATACAAACACACTGTTTTAGCAGAAGAGGATTAAAACATCTAGCAAGGGACTATTTTCAGTTCTGCTCCTTGTCACCATATGGTGGTTTTACTCTTCATTTTTCTGTGAATACTAGTTATGCACGAGTTATGAAGTGCAGCGTTGTAGAATGAGAGCACGAAAGACCTGCCATTACGTTTGCCAGATCAGTGGTTTCAGGTTTTTTTAGTGTTCTTGCCCTGTTCAGGAATTTAAGGCTTATATTTGAACGGTGGCCATAGAAAGTGGTCCTGGATTACCTTCTTCTGATAGAAGAGATATTGTTGCATATTTTTGATGAATTCTTGCCAACATCTGGGAAGGCGTAATTTCTGATTAGTCCCACTGGATTTGCAAATTTACTTTTCTGTTTGCTGGAGATGTACGTTGCTAGAAAAAAAGAACAACAGCAAATTTTTTATTTGATCAGGGTTTTTGTGCTTTTTTCAGTATCTACTTTTACCATTTCTGATGGGTGGTGCTAAACTCATCTCTAAATATTGTTTCAGGTAAATGTAGTGAAAGAAGAGACTTGTAAAAACTGACAGGTTCACTTGGTAAGGTTTAGTATTTTGTGAACTGCAGAATCTTGCTGAGAGCAGCAGAGTGACTGTGTGTCCTCAGCTATGCTTGCCGTTAGCTTTGGATCTCCGGTGCGTTATACAGCACTAATTAATATTAAAAAACAAAACAAAACCAAAAACCACAAAAAAAGCTTATAAGAAAAACCTGTAATGTTTCATAGGGTATTTCTAAGAATTTTATGAAGTATGGACTTCTTTAGCATGGAGTTAGTTTTGTCTTGGGCACTCCAGTGAATCTGGGTTCTAGGGAGAGGGCAGGACTCCTGTTAACATTATGAGCGATGACTTCTACTACTGCTGCTGTTTGCCAATTCTGTAAACCCCAGTTGAAATTCTGCTAAAACCCACCTTGATCTCAAAACTTTGAGATCCTGCATTCTGTAAGATTTTTCTCTTAGGATCAAAACATGAGCACAGAGGAATCTGCACCTGGGTAGCACTGGATGTTAGCAGGATGTGCACGAGCCTAGCCAGCTGAGCAAGTTAGATCAGAATTCTGTGCAGCTTTTGCCACATGAATGTCTGTTTTTCTGGGCAGTGATCTGGCTGGGCTTGGTTCTGGCGACACGGTGAAATGCCAGGACCGGAACACAGTGCAGAAACCAGGGTACCTGATTTTGGGTCTTAGCATCTGATTCACTGGGGGCTGGATTTTCCTGGGCTTGATTCTATTGCTCATGGGAATTGGGGGAATGAACACTCATGTCGTCTTACGATATTCTCAGGTTTCACATATGGTTCAAATGATAACCCTAGAGCTTTTTGGGGCCATTCAGGAGAAAAAGGAAGATGCAGGAGTGTGTACTTCTTATTCTCCATAATGCAGTTGCATGTGGCTATACTAGATTTACTATACTTTCATATTTACATAACTCACAGGGATGTCTTTTAGCCTCTTGAATTCTGTCTGTAGTCTGAATTCACACCTTTGATGCTTTTCTTTGTGGAGAGCATTAGACTTGGTTACAGCTCGACAGAAGTGTCAGACTCTGATTAGTCACATAGAGCATCACCTGAGTCATCTCCATCCTCAGCCTGGTTCAGTCTCAGCCTTCTTAGAGCTGTGCTGATGGTTGAGTTGCTGATTTCTGTCTCGAAATAATGTCAGTGCATATTAATGAATGTCATTAATTGGTAAAATGGTTCATGAGGCGACTAAGATCTCAAGGAGTCCGAACATCAAGTATAATGGCGTAGAAACTGCTCATCATCTGTGTCTGACTTGGGTAGCATCTGAGTCATCTCTGGGAATGGTCTGATAACTTGCATCCAAAATTCCTGTAGAATTGTCATTTCAAAGGCATTTTAATTAGGTGTTGTGGAGAGCAATTGTGTGATGTAGATTGTTAGGGAAAAAATAAATTCCATAAAGCTTCAGGCAGTGTGGGTTTTCTTTTTTCCCCCTAGACCTTCAGCAACTGTGAACTGCATCAGGACACTCGGAACAGGTTTGAATGCTGTTAAGAGGACCAGCAAAGTCAAGGGTAGCATTCATCCTGCAGCGACTAGTGAAATGTATGATTTCTTTTTGTGGGTGTATACCTTAAACACCATTTTTTTGGCAGTAGAAGTGTCATCTTCAGCTCTTCTCATCCAACATTTTAATGGTCTGACATGGCTGTTTATGCTTTTGTGTCTGTTAAGGCTGACGGACAGTCCTCATAACGTGTCTTGTCGATAGCTCTGTGTATTTGTCGTGGCAGTGTTGGAGAACTTGTGGTACTTAGTTCTCAGGAAGGACAATACAGTTGCCATTCTTCTTTGTCCTAGTACGATTCTTTTTTTTCCTGCTAGGAAAACAGAATGCGCACAGTATTAGTCAAGGACCGTAGTTTTTAACGCCTGAGAAGAAACATTGCAATTGTCTCGTCTGCCGTCTTCAAAACCTCATCCAGTGAGTTTTGCATTGACTAGTAATTTGCACTTCATTAGCTTTTCATTCTGTTCATGAAAGTGTGAGGGAATAGATGACAAGTTTAGGGGTTGAATGTCAGTTCTTTACTCATATGATGAAGGTTGTTGCAACCACTGGTTGCTTGTCTCAAAATGCGTCTGCAGGATCTGGATTTCTAAATGAAGTGCACCAACAGTTTTTCTAATGACTTGCTCAAGCTGCTCTTAGTTACTGAAGGAGAGAGTTACGTCTCACTTTCTTCACATGAGTAAAGCCTAGTGCGGCCACTGAAATAACCAATTTGGTGCTTCATGATGCAGCCTTTGTTCTTGAAAGTACCAAGGCTTGTATTCATCCTGAAGACAGTACTCTCTATGCAACGTGGTTGAATGTTGTGTGCATCTGCAGCTGTGTATTTAGAGTTGGATATAATACTTCTAGACTGACAACAATATGTTTAATCTAACACTAGATTACTGCCAGGATTACATGTGCGGGCCGTGTTTTAAGAAGTGCTGTTAGAATTCAGTGACATCTACAGTACATCTGCTGGCATTGAGGTATCACTGCTGCATCGCTGCCTCTTGCAGGGGTCACAGCAGCAGGCCAGAACATCGTGTTTCCAGCTCCGTGTAATAACCTCCTGAATGAATGATATACTGGAAAGTAACTGAAAATACTGATGAAAATATTAATAAAAATAAAAGAATAGAGGGGCTGATGACTAGGTATATCTTCCTTGTAACTGGGCGTGTAGAGACAGTGTGCTTAGGTGAGCTAAAAAAGAAAATGGGAGACAAGACAAGAATTTCAGAGGTGTGGTTTGTCTGGCACTGGCATTTGTGGCTGAGCTCGTAATGCTCTGATATGCACAAGATATGCTTATAGGCAGTTGCACCTTTGAAAATATGACGCTCTTTCTTCATGCCTAATCCTTGCATCACAGGAATGCCTCTGAATGTACAGTAAAGCCTTTGATCTGTACTTTGAGAGAGGTATTGGCAGAAAATTGTTAGGATTGGCTGCCGGAGGTGTTAGGATGTGTGTCAAACTGAAACTTTATATCGGGACTTTGGATCTGAGTCTGATTTTTTTTTTTTTTTTATTTTGCAAAGAACAGGATTTGAGGTTAAGGTTCTGAACTTAAATCTGAAGCAGAGAAGCATATTCCTCTGAACTTTTGAATTGGGTTTAGTGATCCAAAATCTTGCAAAACATTGGAGTATTTGGAAATAATCTGCTACAGTGTTTACAGTGTTGAATTTGGTTTTGGTTTCTGTTTTATTCATTTCCAGTAAGAGCTGGTAATTTGTTGCAAGGAAACAAGAATGGACTCTGATTTGGAATTCCAAGATATATAGTTATAATTTAAAACTATATTTTTCAGAAACAGAGAGCAAAAAGGTCTTTCTCAGCAGGATGCAGGCTAGAGAAAAAGGCAGAGGTTACTTTATTATGCAAGCTTTATATTTCATTTCCAATAATAATACTACTTCCCTAAAATGCCTTGGTGACGTCTAGTTGAAGCTTGCTGATCACTTGGGCCTTTTTCAGAGGTTAACATGGATGCTGTGCCTTATTTTAATTTGCTTTATATTTAACCTGTTTCTTTGTCTCTGGGGAAATGATTGATAAACAATCTCTATATTAAGCATTCTTTAAATGTTATCTGGGAGGATGTAAGTAGGAAAATGAAGCTGTTATTCTTGATGCTCAACCCTGCCTACTAATTCTGCTCTGGTTGTTTTTCTGATAAGTCAGATTTTTCTTCGTAGTTGCAAACATAATAGTGCCATCAGATTCTGCTAATGCGGTAGTAACATGTAGCCAAACCAATTAGAAGGAAGAAAGCTGGTATTATATAAGTAAGTTCATATATACCTTTTGTTCAGCCATGTTTCGTGAGAGTTGAGTTCATCAAATAAAATGTTAAGAAACTGAAAGATGAGTAACAAATCTGTGCACCGTTCAGCGCGAGTGGCTGGTTGTGCTTTAGGCTGGCCTGTTGTGTCACCGATCCTCTGCCGTTAGGGGAAGCGGGGTAGGTGTGTAACGCAGAGCTGTCCTTAGCTGGAGGGAGCCTGGCTTGTGGATTAGAGGGAGCAGGACTTCTCCTCGGTCACCGTTATGATTGTGTGCTGTGCAGCGGCAGCGTCATACAGTGACGTGGTGGTATTTGTGGATTTTAATTACATAGAGGAGGGCAGGAATGGTTATCCTTTTTTCCATTCCTGCCTTGGGTAAAGCTGATGCAAGCAGAAGTGGGCGAAACCCGTGATGTGTATCCAGGTACAGAGTTCAAACATACGTCTAATTTGGAAGCTTTTGTATTCTGCTAAAAGCAAAATGCCGTAGAGGGGAAGCAACTCGTGTTTTCATCGATGTTTGGAGTCCATGTCACAACACTCAGTGGTAGTTGTAAGTCCATAGTGGTTTGGATTCAGATTTACCATTAAATGTTAATGTACTTCGGTAATATTGGCTTTCTGATAGCTTTCTGCTGCAAAATCTGTGGCTAGGTTAACTTGGGGCAAACAGTTCACTGATGACCGTTCAGATTTCCTTGGTAGAAATTTCTTGGACTAATAGTAATAACTGTTTGGTTGTTGAGGTCAAAGCTCTGAAGTGGTACACTTCTCTCGCCCTTTCCTCCCTGAGTGGAAAACTCAGTCTAAAAAGTTGTGTTTGCAATATTTAAGGTTTTATAGAAATGAGCTGTTTCCTTTAGAGATAGTAAATAAATTAATAAAATAATCTTGACAGAGGATAAGGATGTTGCTGCAGAATTATGCACAGGAAAGCCGACTTGACAATGTAACTGAGCTTGAAAACCAAAATGTAACTGCCAAGGATGGGACTGAAACCTGCAGCCATTGTGCTGACGCAACCTGAAAGTCTAGCTTGTCTAAAAGGCTGGAATTATTTTAAAGCAGATTTTGATATGAAACTGGAAGCGGGGGAGTCAACCTAGTCTAGTATGCGAAGCTGCTTTGTTGGGAGGGTGTTTTTTCACTGAACGTATAACTCTCAAGTGATATCGTATAAGCCATCTCTATGTTGATAGGTAGTGTGCTACGTAATTTTTCCCTTTAAGCAGTAGCATTGCGGCCGTCTTTACGGTCTGAGAATATAAGTAAGGCCAAGTAAATAGGCAGAGGAAATGCAGGAAGCCATCTGATTTTTCCTGCAGCCTGGGAAGCACTTGTGTTGCTTCTCACCTTCAGATGTGCATCACTAGCTGGTGGCTGAGTAAGTAGCTGTTTTTTTCCAAAATTGCATCACCTAGAGACACATCTGCATGGTCTGGTGTGTTGTGTTGTGTGAGCCCCTGCCTGGTCTCTTGAAACGGTAGCAGGGAGGGCATGTACCTCTGTTTCTTTGCCCATATGGGAGCCCTGTATCAGAGGATACAGAGGAAATAAGTGCGCGTGTCTTGTTGAGGGCTGAATCTTCCAGTTGGAACAGAAAATACTATTGGAGGACTAACGTGGTTTAGTTTTCCAAAAAACAGTGTGAGAGAGAAGAGCAGTGCGTGATACGTTAGCATCTGGTAAACAAGGCTTCTCTGGAAACCCATCTCTTTGGAGCCACATGCATCACGATCCCTGGGGGAACTATTGCAATTGGAATTCTTCTCCAGCCTTTCAGGAGCCGCCCAGATAAAAGGGTTTGCCAGTTTCACAGTACCTGATTGTAGGGTTGCTCTTTGTTCTGCTTTTCAAAGTATGTATGTTGAGATGATGATAACGACACCTTTCATAAGCAGGTGCCCATGCTTCACTTTAGGCACTCTTATTTAGCTATCTTGAAAAATAAGTTGCTAGGCTAATAAATGTTGTATTGAAACAAAAAGTTGGCTAGTTGGGTATGCCAGTTTCATACCACTTCATTCTCCATGAGCACAATGCCTTTATGATTTTAGCTAAATATTTAATTTTTTTTTTTAAACTAAAGTGTCACTTTAAATACTTCGTTGTATCCTTTTGCATAGTAAGGGAGCTTACGAAGGTAATTTAGGTTCTGACTGGTGCTCTTCCTCTCCATTATGCATTTTCCAGTCAACTGACACTTTTCTCAAATATTTACTCTGATATTTCACTGCAATTGCCCTCTCCTTCTCCATTCCCTCACCATCTCTCTTCCATGGAGGTATCGCACCTATTTCAGTTACCCTCTGTTTAAACAGCAACACTCCCTTCCAGTACAAACAGTCAGTCATTAAACAATGAGGAAGACCAACAGTGGAGGAGGTTATGGGTGGGGGCCAGGAGTGTGCAAGCACAATTTTGCAGAAGACTTCCTGCTGAAGAGAAGAAAAGGACGCTTTCCGTTAGTGTCAGCGTGTTACTCTCTAGTGCTGAGAGAGACACAAAATCGAGAGGAAATCACTGCTGCAGACACGAGAGCTGGATCTCACTTAAAATTATGTAGAGCTGTCCAAATTATTGTTGAAGGTAAGACATGCGAAAGAAAGCACTGGCACTTTAACCATGTTTTCCCACCTCCTCCTGTAGCAGAAGGTGATTCCAAGTGGCTGTGACTCATCCTCAGGAGGTCCCTGTTTTTTTCACCTAATAACAGCAAGAGTTTAATGAGAGACGATCCTTAACAGAATATGTATAGCTTTTTTGAAGGCTCTGCTACATACGTAGCCTGTCTCATACGTAATGTACAACAGAGGGCTGTATTAATATTTTGCTTGGAACTCAAGACCTGATCATTTTTTCTCCGAAAAAGATCAGAATAGGGCATTCCCTGATGGGAATTCAGAAGTATAGTTGGGTTACAGCACTCCCTGTCCTGTACTTGTTTATGAGATTGAGATTGGATGTGGTGTCCTGGAAACTGCAGGGTTAGAAGTGCATTAGAAAGAAAAGGAAAAAAATTCTTAATGGAAACCATTTGACTACTACAGTGTCTAAGGGTTTCATGGCTCTACAGGTAAAAGGCATGGACATGATAAGTAGTGTTGGAGAATGCTTGTTTAAACAAAGAACAAGAACTTAATATATTAGCACATTTATGCTATGTTTAGTTTTGCAACAGTTTAATGTCTAGATCTTGTCAATAAAATGTAGTAAGAAATGAGCTGGGGTGTGCATTAAGAAGGTGGTGAGAACTGTCAGGATTGCAGAGTCCATGAGTCAAATTCTTCATTTCTAATGGGACATGGGATCCTAGATAGCTCAGCTTCTTTACCAATTCAGTATTTTATACTTGGATCACCTTTCAGGTTAGACTTCACATACACAGGTGATAGAGGTGAATGTATTGCTTCCCTTGCAGCTGCCTTCAGCCTTTTCAGTTTGTTAAAACCCTAAAATTTTCCATGGGAGGTGCAGATCCTTGCACAGCGGATGTGACCCTACTGATAGCAAATGTGGTTTCCTTCTTCGCCTTTTGTTGACCTACGAGAGATAATGAACCACAGGCCTTTGGAGATCTGTAAACCAGAAGTAAAAACCACTGCAAGTGCAAGGACAGTATGCAATAGAAACACGCTATTGCCATTACTTAAACCAGTTCTGAAAAATACAACTGAACAGGGATCTCCTGTTTGTAGTACATGTCAGTTTGGCCACGTTTCCAGTTATTTAACAGGCTGACTATTTTCCAGGTGCCAACTTTGTATTTGAAATCAGCTGATGATCTTTCATTTCCAGGTCTCAGGGCTGCTCCTGGTTAAAGTGGTCGTTAAAGGGTGGCATTTTAGTTAGCATACATTGTGTCTGGCTTGGTCTGAAATCCTTACACCCAACCCTTTCTCCTCTCTCTGGTTTATCAGAATTTGATACAGTTTGTGGCGTGTGACACGGCTGATTTATTGAAAGAGAATTGCAAATAGAGAGCAGCCTCGACTCAAGAACAGTTTGTGGATGCGGTTTTGTTTTCTGTCACATCATTGTTGCTATGGTGACTTAGCAAAGATCTGTTTAGCAGTCACTAGATGTTTCATGTTCTGGGCAAAAGTTAGGGATTTTCCAGTATTCCTCTAACAGTTGTTTTACAGAAGTATGTGTGTGTATAGTCTTCCGCAATAAGTCCTTGCTACTCTCATTACTTACTGCTGCTTCTGTGAGAAGGTGTGTACCTGCTGTATTTTGGCTCGTGGTGTCCCTTCCTGAAGTAATTTCAAGGAAGGTGGATAAACAACCTACCCGTCTCGTCAAGGTTATCGGCTATTTCCTCCCCAGGAGGGATGTCATGGAGTGCAGTGATAAATGCAGAGGGATGGAGAACATGAACCCTGCTAAGGAATGCTCCTTCTTATGAATCAGTTATGCAGTTTTGGAGGAGGAGGAGGAGGATGCATTTGGAGCTGATTCACGTAGCTGGAGTCAGGAAGTCTGAGCTCTTTTCCCACATCTCTCAGGCTTCTCATGTCATTGAAGGCATGATCAAGAGCATGATGCAGCTACAACCTTAGCTGAGATTTTCTTCCTCTTGGTTGGTAAGTGGGGGAGAGTAATTCTTCTCTTCAAGTTCCCTACGTTCATTGGGGGGGTTGAAGGCTGCAGTGCACACTTGGAGAATTGCTGCTCCAAGCAGAGGCGCTCTACCTGGCAGGCGAGTTGGCCCAGTGCCTGTGAAAGTCTGACTGTGTCTGGCAGGTTGTGTCAAACACAGTTCCCTCCCCATCCTGCTCCTGATCACTGGCCTCGGAGCAGCCTTCCTGCCCATGGGTGGTGATCTGGCGGATTTGGCCACCATCTCTGTGGCAAGCTGTGATCAGCCTCCAGCTCTGCAGTGGGGCAGTGCACCTTGCAGCATGTTCTCATTCCTGTTAGCAGAGGTTTGAAAGCAGGAGATAAGTTTTTTTTATATAGGCTTGACCTCAGTGAGAGCTTTTTGGACATCTGCACTGTGTCCAATTCAGCACTATGGAAGTCCCACTGGAGCTCCCTTTGTCATGCCGAGCTAGCCAGAGAGAAAGGGTTCATTTCTAATGGGCTACTTAGACAGGGTCAGCTTGATGATGGACATCTTCAGAAAGTCTTCAAGATAGGTGTCTAATTTTACTCCCAGAAATTCAGATAGTTCTGTTGGTAAAATAAACTGAACACTCCTAAGTTGCTCCTTCAGCTGGGTTTGACAGTAAAAGAGGAAGATCTCCTCATTTGAAAAAAAAGAAAATTCTATATGCATTTCAGCTGACATAATTAAGGAATTTTTCCTGCTTATTTGACTCTCCTTTCATGGTACATATCCCATAATATGACCTTATTTTCCCTTCTTCTTAATGATGAACTTCTGTTCTGTGCTTTAAACTTATTTCAGATCTGAATTAATTTGAAGTTCTTCCCTCTGCTGGGGTCTGCTGTGCCGATTTTGCAGATTTTGTAGCTCATATGTCTTGATGTTGAGACCAGTTTTTTCTTGTCAGCTCTTTGATGAAGAGTTTTGGCCTGTCCATTTTCTGCAGCTCCACAGGATACTTCAGCCCCACTGCAGATTGGAAGGCTTTTTTCCTGCATGGTCTGGGGTAATCTGTTTCTTACTGACAGCTCTTACATTTTTATCAGTTTTGTAAGGTTAATTAATGCAACAGCCTCCAGTCCCAGTTATCTTAAATATTTAGAGGAGAGAAAGAGATTTATGCACATTTTTGCTGCAAAGCTAGATTTGGTTGAATTTCTGTTGGATTTCTGAGTTAGATTCCCAGCTGGTATAAATCAGGGAAGTTCCACTGAAGTCTTTTGGATGATCAGCTCAACTGAGCATCTGTCCTTTCTTAATGAAATTGTGTCACTTGCTGAGGTTGAGCTGTTTTGCACTGAGCATGTGACAGTTGCTGCTGTATTTTTGTGTACAGAAATATGAGATATATTTCTACTATCTTTTATCTCTGTGTAGCTATAAAGACAGACGGGGGGGGGGTGTGTGTACGTTTATACACACACACGCAGAGGGATGTTTATACACACAGTCACCCACACACAAATAAATGTGGTAGGAAACCCCTCCCTCTTTTTCCTATCATTAATTATGCACTAGTACACTCTAGGCTTCAGCTGGCATTGATGGGTAGAGCCTCACTGAAGTTTTGGGCCACTATGTCCAAATTTGTTTCCATGTATCAAAAAGCTCCAAAACCAACCAAACAAAGCCCCACCAAGCATCGCTACCAAACTTGGAGACACTTGGGAACAAAGCAGCTCCAAGCAGAAATAATTTAGATTTGCCCTATGGAGAGGTCCCTTCCCCACAGGTCCCTGGATTCAGCACCCTTTGCACCCTATGTAGTCCTACTCCCGATGCACAGAGCAAGTGAGGTGTCGTCTTATGGTCCAACACATGAAACCTACTGCTTTTTGGGAGGAGTGGGAAGGGAATGGTGATGATGGGCAGGCCAGGGGTCTGGGAGGTGTGATGGATTAGATGAATGTGTTGTTCCAAGGACACTCAGAAATTCCTTTGTGCAGCTTTGGGGCAGAGTTGGGTGTCTCCCCGATGTTAGTCTTTCTGTCTGTTTTCTTACCATGTTAATCTCCGTCAGATGAACATTGACTTTAAACTCTTTCAAGTCATTATGACAAGTGAGCATGGCAGTAAATTCTTCCATATCAAGAATGAGACAAATTGTACTGTGCTGCATATTATGGCGTAGTACTACTAATTGCTTAACTTGATAAATGTCTTCTGATAGGTTATATAGTTAATGAACAAAGATGTTAATTGCTCTTATCTGAAATAGCTACATTTGCAGGGGCGTTCTCTGGAGCCATGGATGTCTCCTAACAGAGATTTATTTCAAATCATCCATTGTTTTCAGCAGTTTCAGAGTCCATTACCCTTCAGTGTGCCGACTGAATAGTCTCCACCCCCATCAAAGTTTTGAGAGCAATCAACTCTTCCTACATGTTATTCAGCAGGACTGGATCTTATTTGCGTATGGAAATCTTACATGCAATACAGTATGCTGATCGTTCTGGGCTACAGCAGCATGGCTCATTCTTAAGAGCAGCCAAGAGAGAAATAAGCACCTGACAGGGGAAGAGCAAGGGTCTGGAATAGCCCTGTTTCCCCCCACCATCTGGAGTACTTAATTGGGAAAATCATTCTTCATTGTTGTTGTGTTGGTGGGAGTTGTCAGTCTAAATATGTTTTAATGCAAATAACCATCTCTATTTGTAGAATTCATCTTTTCTAGATGCTTTCTTTGGGAAACATGCAGCTGAAGATTTAGTACATTATTATATGAGTAAGTGCATACAAGCCTCATATTAACAATGGACGTCATGTTTATTCTTTCCCTTTTAGAATTTCCCATGGAAACAAGCGGGCAGATTTTTGCATTATTGAGTAGTCTGCTGCTGCTGACTTTTCCCAGAAATGCTAGGAGAAAACTAGCCCTGTATGTGAGCTCACATGTTCTTCCAGTTTTGGGAGCACTGGATTCCCGTAAGATTTGATTTATAGTAGGTTTTGGTGTGTGGCTGTTCTGGTACAAAGTTGTTTCAAAGCTGTATGATTAATAAATCTTTATGGAACTGAAAAAAGACAAAGTTCTCACTGAGGTTAAAACATACCTGATTTCCCAACGCAGAAGTTGCGTGTTTCGTTAGGAGGCTAAAGGCTAATATGAAGAGCAAATTGTTTCCTTGACTTGGGGTTTTTGTTTGTTGTAATAAATTTTGTTTTCATTTATGAGTATCTTAAGTTTTTCAGAACATGTTCCACAGCAAACAGCCAGAAGTTAAAACCGTAACTGTAAATCTGTAAGCTGACATATGTAGATTCTCTGGCCAAAGTTTCCTAAGTCAGGATTAATTTTGTAGAGTGAATGAGAAAAGTGCATTATCTTGCTTTGTTTGATGGATTTCAGACTTTGCCAAGAAATATAAATCTCCTTTCAAAAATGACAGCTATAAAAATAAGAATTATTATTTTCTTAAATCAAGGCATTTTCAACTGAGCTTGATGTATTACTGCTCAAAGATGCTGTGGCTTTAGACTGTCTCATACCAATAATTAGACTGAAATATTCAAGTCCTCACCGCTCACTCCCTTCCCCATAATATGCTGCCCTCTAAGTTACGTTAACATACTAGTTTCTGTTTCACATTAGAAATGGGGCCGAAGGAGCTGAAAAGTAATCTGGCAAAAGCTGGAGGGGTTCCCTGATCTGCCTGACGCCACAGCCAGCCAAATATTTGTATGGGCAGAGGCAAAGTGGGAGGATGGAGGTGGGAATGCTGCTTAAGACTAGTATTGGTGCCAGCTGCTTCGTGGTGACCCACTGAAGATCGGTGTCATTTTAGATATTTTCAAATCTGTGAATCCGCATTTCTGATCTTGTGTCTTGTTCTAATTTGAATTTCCCATGGAGCGACCCGGGGGTGAGGATGCAGCTTCTGAGGGTGTGTGCAAGCAAGACCAGCTGGAGCATGAGAACGTGCAACACTTGCACTGCTTATTTATCGACCACAATGATTCACCGTGATCAGCGTTCGCATGCCTGAATGTCAAAATAGCCTGTGTTTTAAGAGGAACCAGTGACTCAGGCTGTGGTTTTACCTCAGGCCGTTTCCTGATAAACGCTGAACTGTGCTTGGTCTTGTGAAAACACAAGCGGGGAACACCGCTCTGTCCTCCCATCTGTGTGTGTGCAGGGATTAGGGAAAGGACACCTTTGTGTGGGGCTGACCTTCACCTTATTAGTGCCATGGTGTCTCTGTGAGGAGCACCATAGCATTCTGAGGTCCGAGGACAGCTCTGGTTAGTGCTTCTTCAGAGCATTTCTGCACAGCCCTAGTGTGGGAGTGTGGTCTTCAGTGTTTGACAGCATCTAGAAGCACAATTTCAGGGAGCGCTACACAGTGATAAATCGCTTTGCTTTAGACTCTTTCGACTGCAAAACAGAGGTGAAGCTGCCTACGGCTGGTGTTTTCAGAACTGAAAATATTTCGCTTCCTAGAACATGGTGTTTTTAACGAAAACAGAAGCAATGCATACGTTGCTTATAGGGATTAAAGTAGATTTGGGCTATTAATTTTTTGAGTAAGATGGCAAACAACTGTAGTAAAGGTACAGTGTGTGAGGTATGGCTAGACAGAAGGTATGGAAGTGCTATATAAACTACCTCATTGGCATAACGCTTTCATTTGGAGAGATTAACCATCTGCGTAGTTCCATGTTATGGTTTAGGTTGACTTCCCATCCTCTGCAGACTACAGAACTCTGTGTTCCTCCATTCTCCTTAATGACAAGGACTGTCCTATGAGAAGAAGTTATGTCTGAGATGAAATCACTTGTGTATGGCTACAGAGCTGTGATTGAACCAGACCAGTTACCTTTAATGCTGTTTAAATGGATGGTTTAAGGTATAGAAGAGGTTTCTCTTGGGAACGGATTCTGTGAGAATTCTTCAAATCCTCTTTGAAGTTAATGGAGGGTATTAAGGGCAGTCAGCACCTTCTTAAGAGAGAAATTTAAATTGCTTTGATTAATTTCATTTTATATTTGTGTCGGCTGGTTCTGGATTTCTCCTTTCTCCAGTCTTTCAGAGCATGTTTTTGATAACTTTGCCTCCTGAGCATACTAGATTTTATGCTGGCTGTTTTCATATTTTCCCTGAGTGTTGTAATGCTGATTACCGAAGGATCTTGGGCCTTTGGCTTCCTGTGAGAACGAGATAATTACTCTCCAGTAGGCAATGCATGACGTACAGTATCAGCATTAAGCCACTGGGATTCCAGTCACTAGTGTAGAACAATATTGTGGGTAAATGAATAAGCAGAAGTTTATCATACTTCCTGCATAACAAGGTTTTCGTTAAAGAGACAGCGAAAATTGTTTTCAGTGAGGGCTAGTGTAAAATGAATGCTGCCACAACAAATGTTACTGAAGAATATATTAAAGTTCAGTTCCCTGGCTTGCTGGGTTTTTCTTGCTGCAAAGGCAACTGACCTTTTGTAGCAGCAAAGGTGGATGAGAGGGCCATCATTGCACTTTGGCAGATGACGTTCATGGCCTTATGCACATGTATGAAGTGTATAACTTCAAAGTACAATTTCCAGATGCACCACCTACTTAACTTATGGAAGAAAGTTGTACCAATAAGAAGTAGAGACATTCCGAATGCAATTTGCTTGTTTCACACTCGCCCCCAGGCATCCTGTGTTGTGATTTTAAGAGTTGGCCCTGTTTGACCCTGAAATAGATGTGGTTTCTCCCTTGCCTTCTTTATTTCAAGACTGTCAGTTAAAAATAACTTAAGTATTGGGCAC